>WNWK01005950.1:0-82500 GCA_009830355.1 Cherax destructor
TATCTCTGCTGCTGCTGTGATAACTGCGTTAACAATTCCAATGATGCTGGTGTGATGATTGTTTTAACAATTACAGTATTGCTGATATGATGATTGTATTAATAATTTCAATGTTGCAGGTGTGATCATTGTGTTAACATTTTAAATGTTGATGATGAATATGTTGACAGTTGCCCTGTTACTGGTGTGATGACTCTATGGCTGGTGTGACAAACGTGTTCACACTTCCTTTGTTACTTGATGACGGATTTATCTTTCTCACTTTCTCTCTCTCTCTATTTGTCTCTCTCTTTCTCTCTCTCTCTCTCTCTCTCTCTCTCTCTCTCTCTCTCTCTCTCTCTCTCTCTCTCTCTCTCTCTCTCTCTCTCTGCTAAAAGTATTACTACCCGCACTGTTGTGTGTATGATAATCTTGTTCTCACTCCCTCTGCAGTCTGTGTGAAGATTGTGTTTACATTCCCACTGTTGCTGATGTGATGAATGTGCTCACACTCATGTTACTGAAATGATGACGGAGTTTACATTCTGTTTTGCTGTTGTGATGACAGTGTTGTTTATGTTATTTTGTGTATGATTGTGTTCACTCTCTCTTCATGGCCTGTGTGATGACTATGTTCCAATTCCTACTGATTCTGGTGTGATGACTGTGTCCGCACTAATTATGTTACTGATGTGATGGTTATATTCACCCTATCTCTGTTTACTGTGTGATGACTATATTCATATTCCTTCTGAAGTTAGTGTTATGTCAATATGCATTCCCCTCTGTTGCTGATGTTAAGAATGTTTACATTTGTTTTGGTGTTGGTACGACGACTATTTACACTTCTTGTGTTGATTTTGTTTTCTCTGTGTTTGTGACAATCTTCCAGTGCATTTGTGAGCGAGGGCCCTATAGCAGTGAGTCTACCAAATTAGATTCAGCCTAGTTACATAGGTGTTGAGGCATTCTAACTCTTCAGAGTTGGGGTGGATTATCTTGGGTAGTTATTTCAGTGCGCTGCTCACAGACTTTCAGCTGAAAATCATCTTACTCTAAATCCACATGTTTTAACAAGTGTGTTATCACCGTTATAGCGGAGAAAACTATAATATTCTATATTTTTGGTTGATTCATAAAATAATTTGGTTGTATTGTATTAATCCTTTTTTTCCACACATGACTTTAAGTATGGTAGTTAGTTCCTGTAATTTTCCAGCCGTCTTTGGTGTACATTGCCAGTCAACACCTAACTAATGCATGTGTCAGTGTTGTGTACCATTATAATATTCAGACCATCAGTGGATTTAGGCTAGTCGAGGTCATTATGATTCTTCCCAGTTTTATTCTCTTATTTCTATACTTCCTTTCTTTAATTGTAGATCAAGGAAAGAATCGACTCTTGTGTGTATTCCTGACATCCTTCGGTCCACTCAGAATGCCGTCGTAATCATTCTGACGTGCAGGTGTTGTAATATTTAGCTGTGACTGACTAACAAGGAGCAGGATTAATTATTACTACTACCATATGGAGAAAGAGACTTCTCGTATTTCCCTTTGGGAACGTCTACATCTAGTTCAATTGCATAAGAATCAACTGCCTCTTGTAACTATATGCAGAATTCCTTAAGAACAGCAGGTGTTGACTTAGTCCACGTCTCTTGTGTTTCTGCCTAACAATACTTTTGCTGGGACCTACACTACTGCCTCTGCTACTTGTATACCAGGACACCTTCAAAACCCACCTGCCATTACCACCTAACTCACACCTTTCCTTTTTTTCCCGACCTACCCGCCTGTCCGTCATTGCTCCTAAAACATTTCATAGTTTCTTCTGGATTATCTACGTGTGATTATTTTCCTATTTTGCCTGTTTTACCCGTTATAAGTTTATTATATTGTTCTTGATGGCATGTCATTGATATTCATATTTATTTTCATTAAAATTTCTCATAGTTTAATGCAGTTATCTTTACTCATGTTTTATACGTTCACCTATAGTTTACCTGGAGAGGGCTTCGGGGGTCAACGCCCCCGCGGCGCGGTCTGAGACCAGGCCTCGTGGTGGATCAGGGTCTGATCAACCAGTATGTTACTGCTGGCCGCACGCAAACTGACTTACAAACCACAGCCCGGCTGGTCAGGTACTGACTTTAGGTGCCTGTCCAGTGCCTTCTTGAAGACAGCCAGGGGTCTATTGGTAATTCCCCTTATGTATAAGAACATAAGAAAGAAGGAACACTGCAGCAGGCCTACTGACCCATGCGAGGCAGGTCCACGTCACTCACCGGCTTAGACCTGACTACCTGGAGTTATCCCTCTCCAGGTAAACTTTACGTAGTTAGGTCACTTCCACTTAAGGAAGGAGCACGGCATAAGACCTAGTAGCACAAGCTAGTCAGGTCCAGCTCACACCCACTCATGTATTTATCTAACGGTACTCGGGAGTTTGTTCCACTCATCCACAACTCTATTAACAAACCAGTGCTTTCCTATATACTTTCTGAATCTGAACTTTTCCAACTTTAAACAATTGCTGCGAGTCCTGTCTTGGTTGGATATTTTCAGCACGCTATTTACATCCTCTTTATTTATTCTGTTTTCCATTTATACACCTCAATCATATCCCCCCTAATTCTACGCCATTCTAGAGAGTGCAGATTCAGGCCCCTCAGTCTATCCTTATAGGGAAGATTTCTGATACATGGGATCAACTTTGTCATCCTCCTCTGTACGTTTTCCAGTGCATTTATATATTTTCTGTAATACGGTGACCAGAACTGTGCAGCATAATCTAAATAAGGCCTAACCAAAGATATATAGAGTTGAAGAACAACCTGAGGACTTCTATTATTTATACTTCTTGATGTGAATGCCAAGGATTCTGTTAGCTTTACTACGAACACTTATGCACTGTTGTTTTGGTTTCAGATTACTGGGTAACCAGAACTCCTAAATCCTTTTCGCAATCAGTAATATTAAGATCTACATTATTCAGTTTTTATGTGGCATGGTTATTGTCCTGTCCAACATTTAGAACTTTGCATTTGTCTATATTTTAAACTGCATCTGCCACTTCTCCAACAATTGCATCTGTCTATTCAAATCATCCTGGAGTGCTCTAATGTCCTCATTAGAATGAATTGGACGGCCTATTTTGGTGTCATCAGCAAATTTGCTTATGTCGTTATTTATTCCCTTGTAAATTGTTATTTATTCCCTTGTAAATTGTAAACAACAAGAAGCTCAACACAGACCCCTGCGGAACACCGCTTGTGACGTGCCCCAATTCTGATTTCTCCTCATTTATGCAAACTCTCTGCTGCCTATTTATCAACCATGCATCTACCCAGGAAAATTGTTCTCTTATTCTGTGTGTCTTAAGTTTCCTCAATAGCTTCTGATATGGAACTCTATCGAAAGCCTTTCTGAAGTCCATATACATAATATCATATTAAATACCATGATCTACCTCCTCAAACACTTTAGTGAAAAAAATTAGTAAATTCGTAAGACAGGAACGCACCTTAGTAAAACAGTGTTGAGATTCATTAATCAATTTATGACTTTCAAGATGGCCACGAATTGCCTCGACAATTATTGACTCCATAAATTTTCCAACTATGGAGGTAAGGCTTATTGGTCTACAGTTCGAAGTTAAGGACCTGTCACCTGCCTTGTAAATAGGCATTACATTTGTCATTTTCCACTTATCAGGCACTATGCCAGTTTGTAGTGATATGTTGAAAACATTAGCCAAAGGTTTTCAAAGTTCATCTTTACATTCCTTTAAAACTCTTGCAAACAATTCACCAGGGCCTCGGGATTTGTTAGGTTTAAATTTATCTATTTGGCTGAGGACCATGTCATTAGTTACCCCAATCGTGCATAGTTTATTATCGTCCTGTTCTACATAATTTATTATTTTTGGAATTTCGTTAGTATCTTCCTGAGTAAAAACTGAGAGGAAGTAAGTATTGAAATTTTCACACATATCCTTATCACTGTCAGTGATCTTACCTGAGTTACTCTTAAGTGGGCCTATCTTGTCCCTAATCTTACTTATGTATAACTGAAGGTAAATTAGACACATATGCAACACTTGGGTATCTTTATTGAGGAAACGTTTCGCCACACAGTGGCTTCATCAGTCTATACAAAGGAGAATCGTGAAGACAGGGAGTTTGAGGTGGTCAGTCCTCACTGGTCGATGTTGTCAGTCCATCAATCTTCATGGACTGACAACATCGACGCAAGGTTGAGGGACTGACCACCTCAAACTCCTCCTGGTCTTCACGATTCTCCTTTGTATGGACTGATGAAGCCACTGTGTGGCGAAACGTTTCCTCAATAAAGATACCCAAGTGTTGCATATGTGTCTAATTTACCAACTCGTCGGTTCTCTGAACCATTCATCTACATGTATACCTGAAAAAACCCTTTTTGGTTAGTCTTCGAATCCCTTGCGATCTTAGCCTCATAATCCATTTTTGCTTTTCTTATTCCTTTTTTTTATTTATCTCTTTAATTGAATATATTGATTTCTTAACTGCCCATCCCCTCTTCTGATACGCCTAAATATGACTCTTTTGATCAATGAGATGTTTGAATCTATTGTTCATCCATTTAGGATCATTTTAGTTAGATCTGGGCAGCTAGAACTACGCTCTGGAAAACGTCATATTTGCAACCCATAGTCAGGTCATCCCAATTTAGCCCACCTAGGTAATTTCTCAGCCCATTGAAGTCAGCTAAGCGAAAGTCTGGATTAGAGACTTGACTGCAGTTATCTGGGTAATGCCATGATATATTGAACCTAAGTGATTTGTGATCGTTTTCCCCAAACACATCTTTAACCTCAAGATTATTAATTAATGATTCTTTGTTGGGAAGAACCAAGTCAAGCAGGTTGTTTCCTCTAGTTGGTTCTTTAACAAACTGTTTCAAAAAGCAATCCTGAACTGTATCAAGAAAGTCACTAGACTCAAGATTTCCTCTCACATTGTTCCAATCAATTTGTCTAAAGTTAAAATCTCCCATTAACACAACATTTTCATATCTAGACGCCTTATGAATTTCGTCCCACAGCAGCTTACTGCATTTCCTATGAAGGTTTGGGGGCCTATAAATCACCCAAAATGAATTTGTCTCTCCCCTCGAGAAACTGTAGCCAAACAGATTATGTGTGCAATGTTTCTAATCTTATATCATGTCTAACAACAATTTAAATTATCTCTGACATACATCGCCACTCCACCACCCTTCCTGTTGACCCTATCAGTGTGAAATAGTTTATAACCCTGTATGTTGCATTCAGAAAGCATTTCTCTATCTTTCAGGTTGAACCAGGTCTCCGTTATAGGAATAATATCTATATTACCTGCACTTGCAAGTAATCTTAGCTCATCTATCTTATTTCTTAGACTCCTACTATTTGTATAGTAAACCATAAGTGAGCTAGTCACTTGTTGCCCTCTACTATCTCTCTTTGTTTGTTGATCAATTGCTTTGCCTCTACTAGCAACTTTATTTTGAATATTGTCTTTTAAACATATCCCTGAGGTATCCTGGTAATATCTGCTGTTTCCAGGCCTAATACTACAGCCTGATTGTTTCCCAGAAACACCCATACCTCTATAATCTATCAGTTTAAAGTCCTAGACAAGTCATTGAATACCCCCTCAATCGAATTGGGTATTGCAACCACTCCAGCCACAGAGAGATAAACCCCATCCCTTGCATATATATCACGTATGCCATAGAATTTGTCCCAGTTATCAATGAATGGGATTGCAAGTTCCCTGCAGTACCAGTCTAGCCAGCAATTTATACCAATTGCCGTAGACATCCATTCATTGCCCACTCCCTTTCTAGCTCAAGATGCTGCATATGATTGGGATCCCTCCCTTAGACCTAACTACTTCTATGATTGACCTGAACTTATCTAGTAGCTCCTGTCTCCTGCCCTTCACAATGTCATTTCCACCAGCACTAAGACAGATAATGGGCTTGTTCCCATTACCTGACATAATATTATCCAACCTGCTGACTATGTCACCAACACCAGCTCCTGGGAGGCACACGCTCTGTCTGACCTTCCTATCTCTGTTACAAAAAGCACGGTCCATATATCTTACTTGAGAGTCTCCCACAATCAGAATATTCTTACCTTGATTAGCAGGGGAGTCAGTGGTGCCTTTAACCTCACTAACCACTGAAGTACACTCGTCCTGGAGAACAGAGAATCGATTTCCTACCTTCACATCTTCTCTATTAACCTTCCTTATCTTCCTTCTTCCTGAATTGTGAACCACCTTCCACTTAAAGCGGCTGCCACTCTCACTGTTGGTAACCATTTCCTCCTTACCTGCTCCAACCTCCTATTTTCCTCCTGAAGAAGAAGAACCTCCTTCTTCAACACTTTAACCTGATATTCTAAAACATTGCAGCGAGCCATGTGCTCGGTATCACCCCACGCTAATTCCAAGACAGCTTAGTATATATAGGTATGACTCCTGCCGTGTGCAAGTTTGGTACTAATTCCTCTAGGATTTTCCAAGTGTATATTATCATGTATCTCTCTCGTCTGCGTTTCAGGGAATGCAAATCAAGGGCCTTCAACCGTTCCCAGTAATTTAGGTGCCTTATCGTACTTATGTGTGCCGTGAAAGTTCTTTGTATACTCACCAGGTACACTAACTGCCTTGAAGGGGGCAGCTAGTGTACAGCAGTATTCCAGCCTAGAGAGAACTAGCGATTTGAAGAGAATCATCATGGGCTTGGCGTCCCTAGTTTTGAAGGTTCTCATTATACATCCTATTATTTTCCTAGCAGATGCGGTAGATACATTGTTGTGGTCTTTGAGGGCGAGATCCTCTGACATTATCATTCCCACGTCCTGCACATTACTTTTTAGCTCTATTGTATAGTTAGAATTTGTCGTATTCTGGGGAGTTTTATACATTATGGTTTGTTTTCTATTATTTACTTTATTAAGCTAAGTGATGAGGCCCCCTTTCCTTGACATTTATTGCAGCCCTTCCAGGATAAGAAGATAATTCATTGTGTCCACTGCTACTGTCCTAAGGATAGGTCATTGTGTCCACTGCTACTATCCTAAGGATAGGTCATTGTGTCCACTGCTACTGTCCTAAGGATAGGTCATTGTGTCCACTGCTACTATCCTAAGGATAGGTCATTGTGTCCACTGCTACTGTCCTAAGGATAGGTCATTGTGTCCACTGCTACTGTCCTAAAGATAGGTCATTGTGTCCACTGCTACTGTCCTAGGGATAGGTCATTGGCTCCACTGCTACTGTCCTAAGGATAGGTCATTGTGTCCACTGCTACTGTCCTAAGGATAGGTCATTGTGTCCACTGCTACTGTCCTAAGGATAGGTCATTGTGTCCACTGCTACTGTCCTAAGGATCGGTCATTGTGTCCACTGCTACTGTCCTAAGGATAGGTCATTGTGTCCACTGCTACTGTCCTAAGGATAGGTCATTGTGTCCACTGCTACTGTTCTAAGGATAGGTCATTGTGTCCACTGCTACTGTCCTAAGGATAGGTCATTGTGTCCACTGCTACTGTCCTAAAGATAGGTCATTGTGTCCACTGCTACTGTCCTAAAGATAGGTCATTGTGTCCACTGCTACTGTCCTAAAGATAGGTCATTGTGTCCACTGCTACTGTCCTAAGGATAGGTCATTGGCTCCACTGCTACTGTCCTAAGGATAGGTCATTGGCTCCACTGCTACTGTCCTAAGGATAGGTCATTGTGTCCACTGCTACTGTCCTAAGGATAGGTCATTGTGTCCACTGCTACTGTCCTAAGGATAGGTCATTGTGTCCACTGCTACTGTCCTAAGGATAGGTCATTGTGTCCACTGCTACTGTCCTAAGGATAGGTCATTGTGTCCACTGCTACTGTCCTAAGGATAGGTCATTGTGTCCACTGCTACTGTCCTAAGGATAGGTCATTGTGTCCACTGCTACTGTCCTAAGGATAGGTCATGTCGTCAGTTGAGTGAGTCAAGTTTTGTTATGCTTCATTATTATTATTTTTATTATTATTAATATTATTAGGGATTATACAGCACCTGTGGGGGGGAATGAAAGGCATTCAGGCATAATTTAGGGGATTGGATCAGTGCTCCAATTCCCTAGATCAAGAACCCCTCACGAGCATCAAGGAACCTACCTCCCTTGAGGGGTTCAGATGTATGTAAGATGTAAATTATCTTTGTCGTACATTTTGTGATTCAGTATAATATAGGAATTCAAGTTTGTTTTTTGTTTTCACACTTGGGTCAGGTAACAACAAAGATCAATTCACATTTTAGGTTAACCTAGACTTAGCAGGAATGTGGAGATTGAGTGTGGAAAGGACATATAATCCTTGTTAGTCTCTGGGCTTCTGTTTTCCAGCAGCTTTTCTCTCTTAATACTTTTCTAAATTTTATTTTATCTTTAGTTATGTCTGAGGTTCTTGGAGTCATCTGGGATCATTTGAATGTGTCTCTACTTTACAAGTTCTTTCAACAATTTGATTGAATGAAAAGAAACTACTCGGTTAATCAGGTAGAATTCTATGTATTTTCATGACTTCTAAGTAAGAACAAGAAATGAAATAACGAGAGTAGGAAGAGCTTCAAAAAAAAAAAAAAAAGTAAGAAAAAGGAAACAAGTAAGAACAAAAGTAGAGTATAAAGAGAAAAAAGCAAATGTTAGAGAAAGAAGAGCAGTCAAAAAAGAAAGCAGATAAAGTCAGGCTTTAAGCATGAGAGAGAGACTAACTCATCAAGAAAAACGAGAGTTAGAGAAAAAGACTCGTGATCATAGGGAAATAGAACAGTATTCAGATAACTACATTTAACGGTTGTGCTTACGAGAAAATGTTGGCAAATAATAAAGATGATAAACTGAATGTTGATGCTAACTCTGCGTGTATACGACACAAAATAAAAGTGATAACATAACTGCGCAGTTGTCAATGGAAAACACAGATATTTCACAAGAAGAATTTTACATTGATATATTTGTTAACATACCATTCAAGTTTTTTCGTTAAAGAAGTCTAAATCCGCAACGAAGATACCTTACGTGATAGAGAAAAACTGATATTATATTTGGAATCATCATTCAAAATAAATGCAAAAGAGGTGAAACATTTAACAAGTAACATTTTGCAGGACAGTGTTATTAAAAAGGTGAAGAAATTAAGGCATTAGAATGCATGCGACAATTTGGGATACAAGCGACTGAGATTATTCAGCACACAGATACATTCCTTAGATCACCTGACAAAGTGGACAGAGACAGGATGTACCCGAGGTGGGACACAGAAACAAGGGGTCACCATTGGAAGTTGAAGACTCCTATGAGTCAAAGTGATGTTAGGAAGTATTTCTTCAGTCATTGAGTTGTCAGGAAGTGGTATAGTTTAGAAAGTGACGCAGTGGAGGCAGGAACCATACATAGTTTTAGGACGAGGTTTGATAAAGCTCATGGAGCAGGGAGAGAGAGGACCTAGTAGCAATCAGTGAAGAGGCGGGGCCAGGAGGTATGAATCGACCCCTGCAACCACAAATAGGTGAGTACAAATAGGTGAGTACACACACACACACACACACACACACACAGAACCCCACAAAATCCCACACGTGCACACACATACACTCAAACCTAAAACACATGTACACACACATACACACACACACACACACACACACATTCACACACACACACACACACACACACACACATAGGGAGGTATACCAACAAGTGCTGGATGAAATACACACAACCGAGGAGGAGGTGAAGAAGCTGCTATGTGAACTCGATACCTCAAAAGCGGTGGGACCGGACAACATTTCTCCGTGGGTCCTTAGAGAGGGAGCAGAGATGTTGTGTGTGCCACTAACACAAATCTTCAACACATCCATTGAAACTGGGCAACTACCTGAGGCGTGGAAGATGGCAAATGTAGTCCCAATTTTTAAGAAAGGAGACAGACACGAGGCATTAAACTACAGACCTGTGTCACTGACGTGTATAGTATGCAAAGTCATGGAGAAGATCATCAGGAGGAGAATGGTGAAGCACCTAGAAAGACACAAGCTTATAAACGACAACCAGCATGGTTTCAGGGAAGGAAAATCCTGTGTCACAAACCTACTGCAGTTTTATGACAAGGTAACAGAAGTAAGACACGAGAGAGAGGGGTGGATAGACTGCATTTTTTGGACTGCAAGAAGGCGTTCGACACAGTTCCTCACAAGAGATTAATGCAAAAGCTAGAGGATCAGGCACACGTAACAGGAAAAGCACTGCAATGGATCAGAGAATATCTGACAGGGGGGCAACAACGAGTCATGGTACGTGACGAGATGTCAGAGTGGGCACCTGTGACGAGTGGAGTTCCACAAGGGTCAGTCCTAGGACCTGTACTGTTTTTGGTATATGTGAATGACATAACGGAAGGGATAGACTCAGAAGTGTCCCTGTTTGCAGATGATGTGAAGTTAATGAGAAGAATCAAATCAGTCGAGGATCAGGCAGGAATACAAAGAGACCTGGACAGGCTGCAAGCCTGGTCCAGTAACTGGCTCCTTGAATTTAACCCTGCCAAATGTAAAGTCATGAATATCGGGGAAGGGCAAAGAAGACCGCAGACAGAGTATAGTCTAGGTGGCCAAAGACTGCAAACCTCACTCAAAGAAAAGATCTTGGGGTGAGTATAATACCGAGCACATCTCCTGAGGCACACATCAATCAGATAACTGCTGCAGCATACGGGCGGCTGGCAAACCTAAGAATAGCGTTCCAATACCTCACCAAGGAATCATTCAAGACTCTGTATACCATATACGTCAGGCCCATACTGGAGTATGCAGCACCAGTTTGGAACCCACACCTGGTCAAGCACGTCAAGAAATTAGAGAAGGTGCAAAGGTTTGCAACAAGACTAGTCCCAGAGCTAAAGGGATTGTCCTACGAAGAAAGGTTAAGGGAAATCGGCCTGACGACACTAGAGGACAGGAGGGTTAGGGGAGACATGATAACGACATATAAAATACTGCGAGGAATAGATAAGGTGGACAGAGACAAGATGTTCCAGAGAGGGGACACAGAAACAAGGGGTCACAATTGGAAGTTGAAGACTCCTATGAGTCAAAGGGATGTTAGGAAGTATTTCTTCAGTCATAGAGTTGTCAGGAAGTGGAATAGCTTGGAAAGCGACATAGTGGAGGCAGGAACCATACATAGTTTTAAGACTAGGTTTGATAAAGCTCATGGAGCAGGGAGAGAGAGGACCTAGTAGCAATCAGTGAAGAGGCGGGGCCAGGAGCTATGACTCGACCCCTGCAACCACAAATAGGTGAGTACACACACACACACAAACACACACACACACACATACACACACACTCAGATGAGTCAAAGGGATGTTAGGAAGCATTTCTTCAGCCACAGAGTAGTCAGGAAGTGGAATAGTCTTGAGAAAGATATAGTGGAGGCAGGAACCATACATAGTTTTAAGACAAGGTATGATAAAGCTCATGGAGCAGGGAGAGCAGAGACCCAGTAGCGGACAGCGAAGAGGCGGGGCCAGGAGCTGAGTCTCGACCCCTGCAACCACAATTAGGTAAGTACAATTAGGTGAGTACACACACATACACACACACACACACACATACACACACACACACACACACACACACATACACACACACACACACACACACACACATACACATACACACACCCACACACATCCACACACACACACACACACACACACAGTGGAGACATAAAGTACTCTGGAAAGAGAGGGAGGTGGGGAACACCAACAAGTGCCCGACACGATATATGCAACCGAGGAGGAGGTGAAGAGGCTGCTAAGCAAACTAAATATCAAAAGGCGATTGGGCCGGATAACATCTGTCTGTGGGTACTGAGAAAGGAAGCAGAGGCGCTCTGTGTGCTAAAACATATATCGAAAAAGGGTGCGACAACCTGATGTGTGGAAGACGGTAAATATAGTCCCAATTTTTAAAAAAGGAGACAGACGCACAGCATAAACTACAGACCAGTGTCACTGACATGAATTGTATGCAAAATCATGGAGAAGATTATCAGGAGAAGAGTGGTGGACCACCTACAAAGGAATGAGCTTATAAACGACAACCACCACGGATTCAGAGACCTACTAGAGCTCTATGACAGAAGTAAGACAAGAGAAAGAGGAGTTGGTAGATTGCGTTTTCTTGGACTGTAAGAAGGCTTTTGACACAGTTCCACTCAAAACACTAGTACAACATTTGGAGGACAAGGCAGGTATAACATTGAAGGCACTGCAGTATATCAGAGAATACCTAATGGGAAGGCAGCAGCGAGTCATGGTACATGATGATGTGTCAGAGTTGACGCCTGTGACGAGAGGGATTCCACAGGGATCAGTCCTAGGACAGGTGCTGTTTCTGGTGTATGCGAATTACATGACGGATGGAAAACTCTCAGAAGTAACCCTGTTTTCAGACCATGTGAAGTTAATGAGGAAAATTCAGTAGGAGGATTACATGGGAGGACTACAGGGGATCTGGACAGGCTGCAGGCCTGGTCCCAAGTGCAAAGTCTTGAAATTCGGTGAAGGGCAAAGAAGACCGCAGATAGCGTAGACTCTAGGGGGCCAAAAACTACAAACCTCACTCAAGAAAAATGATCTTGGAGTGCGCATAATACCGAGCACATCTCCTGAGGCGCACATCAACTAAATAACTGCTGCAGCATATGAGAGACTAGCAAACCTAAGAAAAGCATTCCGGCATTTCAGAAAGGAGTCTTTCCATACCCTGTACACCGTGTACGTCAGGATTATATTGGAGTATGCAGCTCCAGTTTAGAGCCCTCAGATGGCCAAGCACAACAGGAAACTAGAGAAAATGCAAACATTTGCAACAAGACTTGTCCCGGAGCAAAGGGGCATGTCCTATAAGGAGAGGTTAAGAGAACTCGACCTGACGAAACTGGAGGATAGGGGACACATGATAACAACATATAAAATACTGAGAGGAATGGACAAGGTGGACAGAGACATTGGATGTTCCAGAGATGGGACACAGCAAGAAGGGGTCACAATTGGAAGTTGAAGACTCAGATGAGTTACAGGATGTTAGGAAATATTTTTCAGCCATAGAGTTGTCAGGAAGTGGAATAGTTTGTAAAGAGAGGTAGTGGAGGCAGATTCCATACATAACTTCAAGAAGAGCTGTGATAAATCTCATGGAGCAGGGACTAGTGAAGAGGCGGGACCAGGAGCTATGAATCTACCGCTTCTACCACAATTAAGCTAGTACAATTAGATGAGTACACACACATACATAACTATACACACACACACTCACACACACACACACACACAAACACACATACAAACACACACACAAACCAACAAACACACAAACACACTGATGATGTAGTGATTCTGGCAAGCGGCAAGTTGAGAGGCGGGGCCAGGAGTTAGGACTCAACTCCTGTAGTATTGTACATATTCAAGCAATAAAGTCAACTGGTTCTTATTTAAATATAACTCTACTCACTGACGAGTGCAAGTAAATGGTAAATGTGAGGAGCAGTAAACCAAAGTGACAGAGACCAGTGCAGGAAGTGAGTTGCACTCTCTAGATATGATTATCAATGGTCCAAAAGGCAAATTGGATGAGGAATGGAACAAAAAATTAAATTCCCTTCGGAAGGAAACTGACTGGATGCTCAATATAGCCAGAGAGGAGCTTGTTGAGCAGTTGAAAAACAATGTTATGGCTCAATAAAGGAATCATTGAGTTCACAGAATGAGAAAACAATGAAGATAAAAAAACAATTCATAGAATAGAGAGGCACTCCTCGACAAAGAACGTCCAATAATTTTATCCACTTGGACACACCTCTCTCTCTCTCTCTCTCTCTCTCTCTCTCTCTCTCTCTCTCTCTCTCTCTCTCTCTCTCTCTCTCTGTACTGATGCACACACCAATCCAAGCCCTATTTACTTTACTATAGGCAGATGTTCAACAAACATAAATATTAGATCACAAAAAAACAGAGTTTGAAAAGAAAACACCGTATGGTACACAAATGGATGGACTATCATACAAAAGGGATGAATTTATAAAATAGATGGAGACAAAACTACTTGCAGTAATGCTATCTTCCCATTAGGATACCAAGGAATGTGGAATAATAGAGGAAAGTGGGGTGAGGGAAGAAAGACTTTGCTAGTTAGAAATTAATTGAATTTTGAGAAGATGAGGACACATGAAATGAGGGAAATGATTGCATAGTGGGGTACAGTCAAAGCAGGGAACCTAAAGTGATGGTCGCAGTGATGGTCGCAGTGATGGTCGCAGTGATGGTCGCAGTGATGGTCGCAGTCCACCAAGAGAAGGTCATTGTAATGGTTGGCACCATAGCAAAAGAAAGCAGCAAGGTGAGCTTATTGGGATAAATTGAAGTTTTCATAATGTGTGATTTCAACTACAAACAAACTGATTTGGAGAGCTGGGACCCACATGGGGGAGCAGCAACGAGGAGACCTAGAATGATGGAGGTACATTATGAAAACTTTTATATCACCACATGAGAGAAAAAGAGTGCCAAGCAAGATTGGATCTTGTATTTATCTCAGGTACATTTGACAGGTACTAATCTTCGATTTTTTTGGTGTAACTAAATATTGAGGGTCGAGAGGCAGGTGGAGGGTGTGAGACACCAGACTTAAGAAGACGGAACTTTGAAGGAATGATAGAATTAGTAAATGCAATGGAGTGAGAAAGAGAGCTGGAAGAAGACTTACTGAATGAGATGATGGAGTACTAGCGAGGAAATACCGGGAAGCAGAAAAAAAAATCATCCCTAAAAGGGAGGGAAATCTTAAAACCAGAGTCCTTGGTTTACTAATTATGTAGAGAAGAAAAACGTAAAGAACAAGAGCTTGAAAATGCTATAAAAAGCGAAGAACAATCGAAAACAGAGAAGTGAGCAGAAGCGCCAGAAAAAAATATGCGATGGTGTGAAGAGAGACTGAGATGCAATATGAGAATGACAGAGTAGCAAAACCCAAGACGGAGCCAGACCTACCTCATAGCCACACCAGAAGAGAGAAAACAGTAAAATACAAAGTATTCTGACTCAAGAAAGGAGAACAAACAATTTAAACAAACTATTTAAGAGGTATTCTCTCTGTTAATGCGTATTAACAGAGGACTTAGAACAACGGGTACACCAATGGGTGCTGGGAAACATATACAGAAGGGTAATGTATAATAAAATATTAAGTGAGCTGGATACATCAGTGATAATGGGATTTTAAAATGCGTCACTATGGGTTCCATTAGAGGTAGCTTGGAGCTTGATGACCTGAGCGTCGGTAAGCTGGGATGGAAGAAGGGTCGGTAAGGATAGAAATATGGGAAAAGGTTGGGTAAGGGTAGGAGGAGGGAATATACAGGTGAGTGGCACGTCCACTCTGGGCGACATGTGCAGAGAAACTGCAGGCGTTGTTGAACGGTGTGTGTGATGCTGGGGCGAGTTGTAGCAGCTGATGAGGCGGGTGTAGGTGGACTGCAGGAGGCTGGCAGGCAGCGGAGGCGGGAGAGGCACAGAAAGCAGCTGTATTAGGGTCGAATATTGTAGTTTACTCATCAGAGCCAGAGCAGATATCATTGAATTTTGTTCTTGAAAGTTGGGTTGCGAGGCAGGCACCCATGGGGTCTGTTTTAGCGTAATTTCGCAGGTTGTAGAGTATCCTGGGTAAGGAAGTAGTTGAGTTGTTGATTCGGGTGAACTTCACAGTCCCATCTTCAAGGTGCTGAGCAAGTTCTGCATATGGCAGTACCTTGCTGACTTGTTTTGTGGTATAGAATTTGTTATTGTCGTATTGCATGTGCTGGTACGTTGGTTTGGAGATGGATGGAGTAGTTGATGTGGTGGTAGTAGAAGCAGCAGCGGTGGCGGGGACATGTTCTGTAGACGAAGTCTCTGAATGAGATGAAGGTTCTCATTGGTGGAAGGTGATTGTGGCGAGACTGGCAAGGAGGCAGCTGATTGGTTCTCGGTAGGGGTGTGAGGTGGTGGTGAGCTCTCATTGGTTGTTGTTGGCGTGACGTCAGTATTAGCTGGTGTTGGTGGTGGTGGAGCATCAGCTGGGCCACCAGCAGGTAAAGTAATGTCGACAATATGCTGGGAATTGTTGAGTATCACAGAAGATGGTGGAGAATCTGGAAATTTGAACTCTGGCATGTTGTTTAATTTGAAGAGTTTGTTGATGGAGGTGTTGAACGTCCTAGGAACAGCAGCATTATGCTTATGAGCATAGACCATGCAGTAGTAGATGGTGGTTGGGTCACTGGCAGGTGCGATGCTGGTAGTGGTAGGTTGCGTGGAAGCTTGGAGAATTTTAGTTGTGGTAGCTTGTAGTTTTGTAATAGCAGCATAGGTGGGTGATTTTGAAGATGACTTTTTCTGTGCTGCTTCTTGGGTCTTCTTCAAAATGTGGGACACTTAGCAGCAAGTGTGTGATGATCGTTGATTTTACAGTTGAGGCCAGATGGTGTTGGTGGAGCAGCGGCGGTGCATGATCTAAAATCATGTCCTTCACTACTACATGTAGTGCAAAACTTCTTTTCCTTCACAGGACAGTCGCTGGTGTTGTGTGAATAAGAGTAACAGGTCCAACAGTGAGAAATGTAGTGGAATCTCTCAGCTTCGATGCAGGTGGGGCTGACGAAGTAATAATATACAGCAAGACCGTCGGCTAATGCAGTGGCAGCCATGTTGACGTCGGTAAACGTGACCTAGAGCATGGAGGAAGCTGTAGGTATTTTCATGATGCTCTCCACTGTGGCCCATGAGTTTTGATCTTCAATGGATGTCTTGAGTTCGTCGATAAGTTGAACTGTAAGAAGCTTATCAAGTTTCTTAAGGAAAACTGTTCTCCTTGCCCTGAGAGCTGGAGATGACATGACAGTAAATCCTCGTTCAGAGAGAGTGGTGGTGGCTGTTGTAGTGAGTAGCTTCTCTGCATCTTCATCATCGTTGCAGACAACAATAAATGCTTCTTTCAGGGTCAATATGGTGTTGAACTTCACCTGTAGCACGCTCTTAACAGCAACTGCTAGAGCAAGTTTTGATGAATCATTCACAGTGCCACTGTTGGGTTTGATCTTGACACGATTTGCATAGCTCATCTTGATGAAGGCAGAAGCACTGTGTGAACCACTGGCAATGATCTACAACTTATCAATGGACACTGGACAATCTTTAGAGATCTGGAAAACAGCGAATGCGGCCCAAAGATATAAGAAGAACCATTAAACTAAAGGACAGTATCACAGACGTGCTTGTCATCTAAGGTGATGGAGAAGGTAATCAGAAGAAGAGTGGTACAATTTGTAGAAGTGATTTCATAACTTGTAAACAGCACGGGTTTACAGATGGGAAATCTTGTCTTACTAACTTGCTGGATATTTATGAGAGTCACAGGAATGAGAGAGGAGAGGGATGGGTAGCTTGTATATTCTTGGATAGCGAAAATGCATTATATACTGTCCCTCAAAAGAGACTAGGGCACAAGCTTGAGGGGCTGACGGGAATAACAGGGAATGTACTCGTGTGAATCAAAGAGCATCTTTGAGAAAGGCAAGAGTGTTTATCCGGGAAGACATGATACAATGAGCGGAAGTGACAATCAAGGTTCAGCAGTGAATGGTATTATAACCAGTACTGTTTCAGATAAATGTGAACGACATACTAAATGAGAGTGAGGCAGATGTGTGTCTGTTTGCTGATGCTTTAAAAATAATGAGAATTTTACAAGCAATGCGGACAAATAGATCTAGACAAACTGCAAAATTAGTCAGATTAGTGGATTTTTTTTAATTCAACCGCAGTAAATGCAATGTTATGAAGACCGGAAAAGGGGAAAGAAGACCAGATATAGAGAACAGACTTATGGAACAGAGACTGAGGATGTCACTCAAAAGAAAGACCTAAGGGTGAGCATTCTGCCAAGCATATTGCTAGAGGTGCATATCACCTGAATAACATTTGCTGCCGGTGCTGGTCTGGTAAATTTAAGAGCAGCCTTCAGCCTGAGATACGCAGTGAGACTGGTCCTAGAATTAAGGTTTATGAGCAATGAAAAGATTCTAAAAGAACTGATGAGGCATGATAGCAACACAGAAAATTCTTGGGAGAATTTATAGAGTAAATGGGTATAGACTGAGAGCCGAGAAAGAGCTACATAGAGCATAGTTGGAAGTTAAATCCGCAGATGAGTCAGTGATATCATGAAATATTCGTTCAGCCTCACGGTGTCCAAGAGTTGGAATGACGTTGATGCGCAGATATTTATCTCCATCCAGGGGCGAGCAGCATAAAGGAACCGCGACCCCTCTTATAAGGGGGGCTGCATCCCCCCTGTCTCGTTCCGACATCTGAAGACCAGATGTGGAACAAGGTTGTTTTGAAGATGGAATATGTACACAGAAATAACAGCTCTCATCTCTCACGCGTTCCTTACAAAGCAAAATTATATTGCAACTGGTCATAGACGAGATGCACATGACAGACTGGGGAGTGACCAAGACCTCTTTCTCTCCTGCGTCTCAGAACCCGAGAAATGTATCTAACAGTGTTTGCTTGAGAAAAACCTCTATTCCTTAACATTATTCATATTAAGTAGAAATAATCTCTTAGTATAACTATTTAGCAAGTAAGACTCATTCAATGTGAAATGCGTCAGAATCAGGGAAATCAGTTCCTTGATTCAGCCACGTAGTGTTGGCTGGCATCTATGCTTTTCACACATTATGTCAGCATTATGACGACAATATATGGAGGCGTGAACGACGGTCTAGCTGTGTGTCTGTTTGTCTCTCTAGTATGGAAGGCTCTTGCAAAATCAGTCCAAGTGAGCGAGTAAGTACCACAGTATTATTGGCCAACAGTGTATTCTCTATGTCGCTTATTTGTGCTCAACCGATCATTGACGAGAACTAAAGCAAAGATACAGTGCTGAAGTTTCAATAGTTATTTTCACTGCAAAGCTTAATATCGCCAGTAATTTTACCAACTGTGAACATTATACACTGACCCTTAGACGTTCAGTAGGTTCACAAGTTTAATTTATGTGGACAAGTGATGGCAGTTCAAGTGATGCTGAAGCCAATTCGAAAGGAACTTGGTGTGTTGAACAATAACACTAATGTGTACGACGAACTATTCCCGTGTTACTAAACGATTACTCAACATGACTAAAGTGACAAAGGAAGAGTGGAATCATCCTACCTTCTATCAAGCCATCGACATCGGCAGAAATACACGGTAGTGGTATACGGGTACGATACACACACACACCTCCATGTAAGTCGAATCAAAGCTCATATTTTACGTAGTTTACTGTAGTTAAATAGGTACTGATGTGGGTGTTAATAAGGCAAACCATAGTGACTCTCTGACACGAAGGCTATTTCTCAAACCCTGGTAAGACTCACCCATATTTCAGTTATGTCATCTGGTGACATAACTGAAATATTGGAGAATATTGGTCTTCAGAGCAGTATTAACACTAGTCATAATCTGTGTATCACATCCTTGAAGGACATTGATAGTTGACCCATCGAAGGAGACCCGGGCTGTGGCAGCTGGTGTTTTTAAACTGTCACCATAAGATAAGTGCAATATACCTTGTCAAGTAAAATCCCATAGTTGACGTAGATTTAATGGAGGCAGACCCCATATAAAGTTTTAAGAGAATTTATGACAGGTCTCACTCGAACTGAAAGTTCTCCCGCTTTAACCTGATAGTGTACATTATTCTGGTTTTGGAATATTTTGAAACTACAAGATCAAAATGTGTCATTTTTTTCATTCCTTATCTAACTGCGCTAAGCTTAGTTATAACATAATCCATTAATGTTCACACTTAAGAAAAGAATATCGTTTCATGACACTTCACACTCCCACTGTTGGTAGGGTGCGAACTGTGTTCAGAGTATCAGTGATGTTGGTATGATTACTGTGAATACATTCCCAAAGTTGCTATCGAGAGTAATTTATTCACTCTGCCTCTGTTTCTGGTGACTTAATTATGTAGGTGTAATGATTCAGTTTCCACTTTGATGTTGGTGTTATGCCTCAGATTCTGGTTGGATGACGGTGTTATTGGTGACATTACTGTTGTGTTATCGCGACGACTGTTGCTAATGTGATTACATTAATGCAGTTGTCTTGACTGTATTGTTGATCTTATGACTATGTTTTTGTTGCAATGACCGTGATGCTAATATGAAGAGAATGTAGGTGTTGTGAGGACTGTGTTGATGTTAATATAACTGTTTCTTCTGGTGGCAGGGTAGTGTCATATTGTGTGTTACCAGCTAGATGGATCTTGCCACCAGTTATGTTATCGACTTGCGGGATAGTGTAACCTGGTTTGACACCAGCTGGCAGGGTAGCACCCCTAGTGTTTATCCAGTGGAAGGGCCGTAACACAAGGTGACGACATCTGGCAGAGTTGTGACACAAACTGTCACCAGCTGGTAGGGTTATGCATGCTGGAGCATCACCAGCTGGTAGGGTGGTGCCACATGAGTCATTAGGTGGCATGGTCCTGTCACATAGTGTATCACCAGCTGTCAAGGTCATGCATCTTGCTGTCACACTATGTATCCCACCACTTAGTTTGAGTCGTTCCACCTGGGGTGTCACCAGCTGGTGAGGTTGATACACATGGTGTGTCACCAGCTGGTGTTGTTCCACCTGGTGTGTCACCAGATGGTGAGGTTGATATACCTGGTGTGTCACAAACTGTTGGTGTTGTTCCACCTGGTGTGTCACCAGCTAGTGGTGTTGTTCCACTTAGTGTATCACCAGGTGGTAGTGTCGTGCCACCTGGTGTGTCACTAACTGGTGGTGTTGTTGTACCTGGTTTGTCACCAGCTGGTGGTGTTGTTCTACCTGGTGTGTCACCATCTGGTGGTGGTGTTCCACCTGGTGTGTCACGAGCTGGTGAGGTTGTTACACCTGGTGTGTCACCAGCTGGTAGTGTCGTGCCACCTGGTGTGTCACCAGCTGGTGGTGTTGTTCCACCTGGTGTGTCACCAACTGGTGGAGTTATTCCACCTGGTGTGTCACCAGCTGGTGGTGTTGTTCCACCTGGTGTGTCAGCAGCTGGTAGTGTCGTGCCACCCGGTGTCACCAGCTGGTGGTGTTGTTCTACCTGGTGTGCCACCAGCTGGTTGTGTTGTTGCACCTGGTGTGTCACCAGCTGGTGGTTGTTGTCCCTGTCCGGGAGACCTAAGGAATATTTGTGATATATGTATATTATTTCCTATTCACTTAATACTATATTGCCGATGTCATTATTAATAGCTAAAATAATGCTATTGTGCTTTACAGTATTATCTGTCCCTATAATTTCAGCTATGTATATAGGTAGGTTGTCTTTTATTGATTTAAGTCTGGGACTACTGTCCTAATTAACTTAGGGTAGTTGAGTCAATTGGTCTCTAGGGTTCCGTTGGTTGACTGAACCTTTCTTTCACTACTCTAGGCATCAATGAAGTATAGAGTCTTTTCTGTTCTTAGAGTTTCTGAAAGCTACTGAGGTTGTGAATTTCTTTGTCATTTAATCGGATCTAATAGAGTTCTCTAAGTGTTACAGTTGTCTAGATTTGAATCGATCCAGATTTATATTCAGTAAGACGGGACTGTCAGATAAACTGGTTAATTTCAAACTTAATTTATTGCACTTGAATCCAGCGATTATTAGAGAACAGATGTACAATCTGGTCTTTTATTTATATTCAGATAATTCTGTCAAGAATGGTATCTCTAAGGAATATATATATGTAAATAAGGTTAATTATGTCTCAAGACTTTGGAAAAGTCGCTGACTAAATGTTCCAAAATTGTAACGTAAATTTATGGCCATTGTTGTTCTGAAGAATCTTGTTACATCTTCAGTAAAATACATTTTTTTTTATTTCTTTAAAACAATTTAATATTAAAGATATTAAGTTACTAATGTTGTCCGATTATTATCTCCTGATTGTGATTTACGAGGAACCTAGTCAAATAAATTTTTATACTAAAGATAGTCCAAGTTGTCAATAATTCAACTCATTGTTACAAGATAAAAACTTTCACAGGCTAAACATGAAAGAGGTTTATCACAAACTCCTCAGTTTTCTCCTGTCGCTTCTGTGGTATACTTAGCGAGATGCATCAATAATCCTTTTGTAACAGAGGTGTTGTTCCACTTGGTGTGTCAATAATTTGTTTCCTTGGGTGTATCGTTAAGTCATTTGTCTTCAGTGATTTACACAGTTATATTTGTGAAATTAATTATAACTTAGTATCTACACATATTAAATCATATTTTGCCTTCGATGACTTACACTCATATGTGTATAACTATAAGACTTAATATTAATTTTATCCTATTTTAACAGCCAGGTGATCCCTGATGGATCACCTGTGCATAACTACATCACTCATCTGGCTGGTGCTTGCGTATATACCTTGTCTGATGTTGGTCTTATAAATAAACGGGGTAAAAGTCAGAAGTTTCTCAATATAATGCTTTCGAAGCAAGTTTTTAATTAACCTTAACAGTTCAAAAGTCTATTCTAGATAATTTCGTTATGCAGACACCCAAAAATCATTGAATTTCATGTCTGAGTTTCCCAGTGTAATGAAAATTTTTATAGACGGAATATTTTGTCATGTATTAGTAAAATTACCAAAAAAATTACCTTGCCTGATCCCAAACCTTGGCATCTTCAAGAAAATAACTACCATATCACCTATTTTTCTTACGTAATAAAAAAATACATAACATGTAGGTGAGTCATTGATCCAGCCTACCAGTCACGTCCGCTAACTTACTGCAATAAGAAAAAATGCAGCAGATATTAATTACTTGAAAGCCGAACCTTGAGATATTTTGCACTCGGCATTATCTCGGAAATAATTGAGTGTTAAGAGGAGAGGATGAAAGATGCGAGACAAGAAGGAAAGTTTTATTAAAATGTGGAGAGAAGTTGTGCCATGGTAGAGGAAGCTCACGGACAGACTGGGTAAATTGATGTACTACATCTCTAGGTGCTCGCTCCAATATGATACCCCCACATTGCATTACCCCTGGTCTCTATGAATCAAGGCTGGCGAGAGGAATACGGCTCAGTAGGGCATAAGATTTTAATGAAGTTAAATTTTAGCTCTGACAATTTGAAATAAATCCAAAGAGGCATATACAAGATATTTCATGGAAACTATACTTTGAATTTCATTTAAATAATTGGCAAATAAGAACATAAACGGTTTAAAATATATTCAGATTTCCAACTATTAAACACCTGCTTTCAGTGTGTGTCCTCTATTAATGAAATAATAATTGAAGCCAAATGAAAAGGCTTTCTCTTATTATCTCAGACACCAATATCCTAAAACATACCATCTCATTCAATTTAAAGTCAGTAAGTAGTTTATTGTCAAATTAACAACTTTTAAGAGGTGTAGCCAATCAATATAGGCACACATAAATTATCAAATGAAAAACCAGTATTTAAAATTTCTTGATTTCTTGAAAATTAGACACATGTGCAACATCTGGGTATCTTTATTGTAGACGTTTCGCCATCCAGTGGCTTTATCAATACAGATTCTAGGATAAAACTTGAAGACAGTAGAACTATATACAAAAGATAAAGTAATCAGTCCCTCAGTCTTGGAGTTGGTGTGAACAGCACCGTAGGTGTGGAGATTCTGAAGAACAGACAAGGAGGCTGGCGCTTACATAAAGATACAATAAAGATACCCAGATGTCGCACATGTGTCTAATTTTCATCTTGTCGGTATTGTATACCCTTCTTGAACTTCTTGATTTCTTCCATATATTGAGAGAATTAGGCCACCACAAGCTTGCATCAGTCCACACATTCCCCAGGGTAAGAATGACCGTTATGCTTTGTGGATAAATTTTCTCCAGGAAGGGGAGGGGGATCAGCCCGCCGAGACATATCAGGAAATCAAGCATCTTGTGTTAACTAAAGGGAAATTGTGCTGAGGTCAGCGATATAGGGCCGCACCAAGGGGCGAGGAGCGCCCCAGGGCAGATTGACTTCACAACTGGTACCAATAATTCGTGTTTCGCGTTATAAACTATAAGAATGAACAGTTGCACAGATACACTTATTCTTTAATCAAGATATCAATCCGGGTTACATCCCTGACACAAGCCACGGAACTTACGGGTCAGCTACAAATACCCAGGTACGTCTAATAAATCATGATACTGGTTAGGTCAGCTGTGCAGCGGGTAGCTTGTTCATGCCTTATATGGCAGTACCATATTAACCCATGATAAGAAGGCTTTTGAGCCCAAACAAGTAAGTTTGATCGTCAGTATTCAGTTATTGAATGAAATATTAACACAATGCTCCTCAGGGGCAATTATTCTCACGCTTACTTGTCCCCTACAGCACAAAGTAGTGGAATCGACAACTCGGCGGCGACATCGGGGGTGACTGCGAAGTCGTGAGATGTCATTCAAGCTAAGTATCTTCTAACATAACAAATAACAAAAAAGGCACGATACCATTACTGGAACAATACACAAATAACCCTCACATAGAAGAGGACCGAACCGTCGTCGTAAACTCCTCTCTTCTATGTGCGGGTTATTTGTGTAAGTACCTTCTACAGTCCTTATCTTATGTTTAGCTTGTTACAATTCCCTACACTTTAAGTAATTAAGAAAGTTTGTAAATAAACAAGTGTGCACGTAAATCAATACCCAAGTAATTTAGTTTCATTTAGACTTTGGATAATTAATATTTTTTTTTACAATGATTCTGTGAGCTCGCATGTGTCATGGGCTCTTTTGAGGCATATTATACAGATTTAACTTTAGATAACGTTTAATAAAATTAGCACACTACCTAAAATCTAGGTGAATCTTCCTTTGAGGCAAACACATCAGTACAAAAATATGTAAGCGCCCAGAAGATGCATTCTCCTGTTATACTCGGAATCCTTAAAACTTTGCAGTTGCCCAGCCTAAACCCTTCCCCTCCCCAGAACGTTTCATTCATTTCATATTACAGATTGATGACCTTCAAAATTATTCTAATTTAATCAGGAAAAACAACAAATCCATATGAGTGCTATAGCAGCTGTGGTAGACTAGGCTTTCTTATTGCATGTGAGAAAGGGAAAGATAAACTCAGTTCTTTGTATAAAGAACCTCTCAGTAGCAACAAGGCACCCTCCTTGAGAAGACATAGTCCAGTTACTTCCGAATTAAAATGTCAAAATGGCACCTGCATACTCTATTAACAATACTTACTTTCTTAAAAGTAGGATTAACATGTTCTGAAGTTTTCAACCCGACCAAAAGAGGCTTTCCAGTGATATTGCATGGAAAGCAATTTCGATAATAGTGTACAGAAAACTGAACAGAAAGCACCTGCACTCTTCACATGTTACTAGAATCTTGAGTTAGTAACAGTTCACAAAGTCTGAAAATGTGTAAACCTTGACTTCTGAGCAATTATTTCATAAAATAATTGCTCAGAAGTCAATGATTATAAAATTATTTCCAATTTTATTAAAAAAATAAAAGAAAAGCAACACAGTTTAAACTAATAGGGTGTCACACTCCTCATAGAAAGCTCCTGCATTAATATTTTGAAGCCGATGAGAAAAGATTATTTTTTGTTACTAAGTGGAAGTTGGCTGACCTGCATTTAAGAAGATAAATAATATTCTTGCATCCTGGTACGCACGTCTGGACACAAACTGAAAAGACCATCAGAACGTATATTCTCCAGTTATCACACTGATTTCAAAAATTATTTTTAAAACTAATTTAAAAAAAAAATCATCAACACATTCTAAACTAAATGGGAATTATCCTGTCAGTGAGTTGCATCAGATATTAAATATTGAAGGCTTTCCGAAGAGGAAATTTCAAAACAGTTTAACATGATTCAAGTAAGATAAAAAAAAAAAAAAACAGCATTCTCACTGACGCTTCAGACTGGCGAATGTTCAAATATATATTTGACTTTCCCACTTCCCAGTCCTTGAAGTAGAAGGTAGTTTAAATTTAACATTGGAAGCCAAGTACCATATGCGTTTAAAAGTTATTGAACCCTTTCCAATAACTTTGGATTACATTCTGGCACTTTGATAATCGGGCGCCTTCACAGGCCGATAAGTGAATGACTTTTTTTTCAAATTGGAAAAGGCCTTCTTGTGTTAAGTCTGAAACAAAGTAAAACTTCTGAGGAAAAGGAACATTGAATAAAGAAATGAAAGAAATAGCTTGTTGGGGGAGACACAAATTAAAAAAAAATCAAAATAAATTTATGATTTTTTCTCTAACTGAAAAATAGTGCATAAATCTGGCAACATGTTGATGCAATCAACTTGGTTCTATCATATTTCTAAGTAGCTTTTAAAAAAAAATTCTTGCTATCATCAGGAGGACATGATGCCATGTTATGTTTTTCTTTTCTTTTTACTCCAAAAATTACGATTTTTATGATTGTTTCTTTGCAAATACACATGGCATCTTGTCTGTCAACTCCATATTAGTGCTTAGAGGGAGAGCTGCTCAGTTGCCTGTGGGCTGCCATGATGAGTGGAGGTGCACGCTCTGGTGGGCAGGCAAACTCTGTAGAGTTTTATGGAAAATGTATTTTTTTTCTCAGGAAAAAACATTTTTGAGGAATTATGGTTTTACAAAGTTGTAACTGGAATTTGTAATAGCCTTTACCGTTTTCTTTTTATTGATTTTTTCCTCCAAAAAACATTAAAAATAAAAACTACAAACTTCATTTTTTTTTAGAAGACACGATAGTGACACAATGGTATAACCCCGTTGAAACACAACTATTGTCGCTTTTATCTTTCATGTGAGGGCAACTAAAACACTGTCTATCAACACAGTTTTGCATAAAGCATACCCAAACGTACCCCATAAGACAGCCAATTATTATTTTCTCTCTTTAATTTTCAAGGCAATCTTCATAATATCTACAGCGTTCAGGTTTCAAAAGCTGTTTAAATCACAGTAAAAAATTTAATTGAAATTAAATAATTAGAAAAAAAATGGTATTTCTTCCTTTCTTCCCCTTCAGGGGTACCTAACTAGTTCCAAGTGTCACAGTGTGGAATAAA
Source organism: Cherax destructor (assembly GCA_009830355.1). Taxonomy (NCBI): domain Eukaryota; kingdom Metazoa; phylum Arthropoda; class Malacostraca; order Decapoda; family Parastacidae; genus Cherax; species Cherax destructor. The sequence goes on from WNWK01005950.1 coordinate 27,228, forward strand.
ATAGGAACTTATGCAGATAAGATTTCCTTTAACAAAATGAAGGTAAAATAAATTTCATTTGTAGAGAAAGCCCATGAGATACAATAACCAGAGAGGAATTTCCAAAATTGCACATCTTGAATAAGCATACTGACTGAATCTCTTGATGCACCATAATGTAATGTAAAATAATGCACCATAATGTACCATTATGGTTCAGGCACTGAGACACCTCTTATGTATCTCCATGGCTACTCATCCATTTGCTTGACGAATCACAATGCCTAAAGCATCAACATTCTTAGTAACTCTATACAATATAGTAAGTTAATACTCAGCCATATTACCTCAGTAAAATGTTTATACAAATGTCTGAGAGAAAACGAAATGAAAGATTAAAAGAAAACCTTCATATAGATTATGTTATAGCAATAATTACTCCGGAAAATATTATTCTTTATAAACAGGATTAAAAACTCATGTTAAGCTAGTTCCAGAACGAAGGATTAACATTTAGAGGTGAAAGTAAATGGCACTGAATATTTTGCTCTTTGCTCAGTGATGCTTTTACACATAAGTAATGTATATAATCTAATGATTATGGTAACGACAATCAGGAGACCAGAAAACTCACTTAAAAATATTAACGTATCAGTGACGAGAACTTCGTCTGAGTCTCTGCCATTTTAGAGTATCATTTGACTGGAGTGAAAGTGACACTCACGAATATTGACTGGAGTGAAAGTGACACTCACGAATATTGACTGGAGTGAAAGTGACACTCACGAATATTGACCGGAGTGAAAGTGACACTCACGAATATTGACTGGAGTAAAAGTGACACTCACGAATATCATTAATATGCCTGGTTTAATTTGAAGAGTATTTTTATAACTTAGGAAAACTGAGCAATATTTATGTTCATAGTGATCAGTTCCTTTAAATGAAGGTTTCCATATAATCTAGTAATCACTGATTTCTCCTGTGTAACACTAACATTAGTATTAGTAGTAGCAGTGGTGATGGATCCTCACAGACTGGCTACCCCAATTCGGCTGTTGTTGCCTCACCTGGGATCCAGTGTGAGATGGAGTAGCTCCTGGTCTGTGTGGTTCTCTCTGGAAGTTGTTTTACTCACTGGCTACGTCACATGCCGTTTGAGTTACGTCATGTCATGGCAGGAAGCCTTTCAATCGTACTTTATTTATCTTCGTTCTTTTCTAATGTTCATTAAGATGAAGATGAAGAGTGAGAAACTTCTCAGTCAACCAATGCAGTCAGTCAATCAAACTGAACAGCTGTTGTGTCTAGATATATGCGCAACTAGATATTTTGAAGAAGGTAGGTTTTTTTTTTCAACACGTCGGCCGTTTCCCACCGAGGCAGGGTGACCCAAAAAGAAAGAAAATCCCCAAAAAGAAAATACTTTCATTATCATTCAACACTTTTACCTCACTCATACATAATCACTGAATTGCTGAGGCGCTCAGATACTACAGTTTAGATTAGTCACTCCAAACTGTCATTATCCCAGACCCCTTCTTTAAAGTGCATGCATTGTACTTCCCATTTCCAGGACTCAAGTCCGTCTAAATCAATAACCGGTTTCCCTGAAACCCTTCACTAAAAAAACATTAGTCTCCATTCACTCCTATCTAACACGCTCACACACGCTTGCTGGTAGGTATATAATCTAAATTGTAAATACATTTCAGTAAGTTGATGAGTTACAGTCCTGTGTAAAAGATTTCAGAGTATATAATTTACTTAAGTAGTGCAAAGATATGTACACTCATAATACATCCTTAACTTTTATTAACAACTTGAACACATTCACAGTCTTGGATAATCATATTCAGTACGATATTAAGTAACAAATAATATTTTCCCCGAATATCATTTCACATAAAAAAAAAAATAAGACTATATTCATTTTGATAATGACATGGAGAAAATAGGACGTATTTTTTTTTTAAAAGTTTGAAAATAAATATATAATTGCAAGTGACCATTAACATCAACATTAACTCTATATTACTAAAATTATTTAAAGAAACAATGAATAACATTGTTCCAAGGATGCCTAAGTTTACATATTACAATTGAATATATAAATCACACTGTGATAAAGAAGACCATTATTTTTGTAGGTGATAAAAATTGGGCAAGTTGTAATTCTTTGTAGATGTTTGCACATGCGGGGGCCAGTATACTGATTTTTAACTTAAACGTCTATTGCAGTTCGTGTGAGTTTTACAGAAATGAATAATCGGACAACATTAGGGAAACCAATTTCCCTTAATTATGAAATTGCTCTCAATTACATATTTATTTTCAATGATTTTGTACAGCTAGTGAGTTTTGGGGGTCGAATCATTTATCTTTTGTTTTTGGATTATATAAACACTTTGAGAATCAATTTCGATCTAACATGTCATTAAAAATAAATTTGTCAAGCTCATTGATGTTGTTTGGAGTGGAGGGGATACCTGAATTATACCTGATGGCTGCTTCTGGAGGTCAACGCCCCCTCAACCCAATCCAATACCAAGCTTTCCAGTGGATGAAGGCCTGATCTACAAAGCTGTGACTCCTGGCACCACGCAGTAAAACGTACAAACTAAAACCCGCCTGGTGAGGAAATGAATTGAGGAACTTGTCCGGTTCCCTCTTGAAGACACCCGCAGTTTTTTGCGGTAATTTCTTTCATGCACTGAGGGACATCGTATAAGTGTCGGAGACCTCTGACAGTAAACGAGTTCTCCTTCCTTAGTATACTTGTTATGCCCCTACATTTTACTGGAGGTGCCTTGCACCATCTGCAAAGTCTCTTTCACGGGGAGTGATTCTGGTGTGCAGCTTTAGAACCAGTCCCTGCATGATTTTCATGGTATAAATTATGAAGTACCTTTCTCGCCTATGTTCCAAAGAATACAGTTGCAGAGACTGCTGGCATTCACAGTAGTTTGGACGTTTGACTGAGTGTAAGCGGCAGTGAAAGATCTTTGAACGTTTTTAGCATATTCCAGCTTGGAAATAACAAATGACTCGAAGAGTATCATCAGTGGCACACATCCATTGCCTAGAAAGTTATCCATTCTATTATTTTCCTTTCTGTAACAACAGCAACAATTTTGTGATCATTGAATGCGATATCTTCTGACATCATTACTCTTAAGTCTTGCACATGAATCACTGAATGATTTGGGTTTCTCCATTGTTTCTTAATTGAGCACCTGTAAATTGTCCAACTCAACCTATTTTGATCTGACGTCAACTGGAATTCTTTTACTGATATTCGTTTGAAAATTAATTGTCTTCGATAGACGCACATTCATTGAGATTGTGGCATAGCAACTTACATGTGCTTTAAAAATCAGGGGGGGAGGAGGCAGATCGATCTCATTTTTTAACTTGTCTTGCCCTAATATGGCAAGAATTTGCTAAATAATGACAAATATTAGTAATAGCATATCAAGCATTATAAAGTCTCTCAAAAAATTAGTTGGAAGCCCTATAATTTGTTGACAGTAAGTTAGTGGGTGGGAAATGGTAGATAGGATCGAAAGGGCTCAAAACCGACAATGAAATTTTTCTGTATTGTTGTAATTAATTTACTGTATACTGTCGAGGTTTGAAAATATCCAAAAGTACTTCTGATATTTACTCGGGGGTGGGGGAAGGTTAGTACCACTGTGCTCACCAACTTTCATTTGATAACTGATGGGTTTCTTAGAGTGGATGGCTTTGCCAACGTCATGTCGAGTTTAGAAGGTAGAAGAACGAGTACAATACAACATGTAAACAGATCATGAATGGAAGATTTTATTGAGTAGAGAAAATTGACGAGCGTTTTCTGGAAACGTTTTCTTATGGTAGCAGCCAAATGAGATGGGGAAGCATCTGTGGTGGCAGTTAAAGCCATTTTTGTAAATGGATTGTCATAAATGTTATTCATATTAATGGCTTTGTACTTCAAAGAAGAATTCGTGGAGTCGAATTCTTTTATTACTCCTAAAGATTTATTAAACTTCTTAAGATGTTATTGCCTTCTATTTTGGGAACATTTTACCCAGCTGAAAAATCTGTTGAAGAATAATAGAACCGCTGTAAAATTTGATGCAATAAAAGGAGAGGAAGATGAGCTTTTTTTTAAGTTGGTAAAGGCAGAAGTATTTGACATACATTACCCACTGTTTGTAGAGAGTAACACATGAGATAGGTATATCAATAATTAAGAGTGCTGTAGATTAAGATTTATTGGCCTCAACATCTACATGGGTGAACAATTCACTCATACATATATGCAAAACAATCGCAGATAGGTGATCTTAACAATGCAAGACAAGCCACGGGAAGGAAATCTTTAGCTTAAGTATTTTCACACTTCTGAGTGCGTCATCAGGAGCTATGCAATACTGCAAAGGCAGCAACAAAAGAAGTAGGGTAAGTTTTCAGAGTATGGTAGTGAGAATGGTATTGTGTGGGAGCGGGATGCCAGCACACACCGGACTCGCCCCCCCCCCCCACACACACCCCACGCCATATGGGTGAGAGTGGAGTAAGCCTCACAGTTTGCAGATATCAAGAGGAAAATTACTATAAGATAGTAAATAGCCAGCCCTAAGCTTCTAACCGCAGGGAACAGGTCAAGTGAAGTAAAAAAAATACATTACAATACTGGATCATTACAAACTTTCATTTACAACCTTCTAACTAATGAAATAGAGGGAAAATCCCTCATTTGTCAACCGGTGTCACAGAACCTTCCTGAATGTTCAGGAAATACTCTCAGTGAATTCTCCTATTCAGGCTTCCTTTATGATAATAATGGAATTTTATTATAAGAATGCCATTCGTATCATTATTATCAACTATCAACCACTAATATCATTATTGTTATCATCACCATTATAATTTTATCATCAATCTCATTCATTAAACCACTAAACTAGTTTCAATCACCATGTTGCAACCGCCTATGTGCACCTTGTGTACCTTGTACCACAGGTGGGTTAATACCTCAATAGGTCACTCTACATTTTTTTGGGGCTATCCAAGAATGATCGCACATGCGCCTCCATACCTAATACCCCATACTTAATATCGACGTACACGCGCGACGGGCGTACCATGATGTTCAGTCTGCAGACTCTGGTCGAACATAATCAAAATATCACGAAACCCCCTGGCATAAGGAGCAGTCCTGCGCTTTTGAATAACAGTGTTGTTTAAGATGAGAAGATGTAAACTACAAAGAAAGAGACGCTCCCTATACAGACGAAGGTGAAGAGTCACAGAGCTGCTGAGAGGGGCCAATAAATTTGAAATACGTAGAGAGGCACTGGTCAATGAAATTGCAAATATCGAGCTTAAACTGAAGGAATCTTACAGGAGACAAGAAATACAGGAAGAACTGAAAGCCACAAAAGAAAATTTAAAAAAAATACCTCTTATCTTCTGCCAAATCTAAGGGAAAAACAATATCCAGTATTGGGCCTCTGTTTAGGCGGGATGAGACATAAACAGATGACAGCCAAGAAATGAGTGAGATATAAAGTCTCAATACGACTCAGTGTTCAGCGAGCCGCTGCCCAGACTAAGGGTCGACAATCCAAATGAATTGTTTATAAACGAAACGCAAAATTTGCCTATGCCTTCTGCCCCAGGCCCAGACTCATGGAACTCCGAGTTCATCAAGAATTGCAAGAATCCCCTATCGCGGATAGCATGGACACAGGGGCCATCCCACACACACAACAGACATAGCCCCACTCCACAAGGGTGGCAGTAAAGCAATTGCAAAGAACTACAGACCGATAGCACTAACATCACATATAAAAATCTTTGAGAGGGTTCTAAGAAGCAAGATCGCCAACCACCTAGATACCCATCAATTACACAACCCAGGGCAACATGGGTTTAGAGCAGGTCGCTCCTGCCTGTCCCAGCTACTGGACCACTATGACAGGGTCCTGGATGCTGTTGAGGATAAACAAAATACAGATGTAGTATACACAGACTTTGCAAAAGCTTTCAACAAGTGTGACTATGGTGTAATAGCACACAAAATGCGTGACAAAGAAATAACAGGAAAAGCTGGTAGAAGAATCTATAACTTCCTGACAAATAGAACACAAAGAGTAATAGTAAACAGAGTAAAGTCAGGAAGCTACGGTGAAAAGCTCTGTTCCACAAGGCACAGTACTCGCTCCCATTCTATTCCTCATCCTCATTTCTGACATAGACAGAGATGTAAGCCGTGTATTCCTTTGCAGATAAAACCCGGATTGCCATGGCAGTGACCTCCATTGAAGATACTGCAAAACTCCAAGCGGACATCAACCAAATCTTCAAATGAAGCACTCAAAACAATATGAAGTTCAACGAGGAGAAATTTCAACTACTCAGATAAGGAAAACTTAAGGAAATAAAAAAATGTATCAAGGTACACGACAAATTCTAACCATACAATAGAGCTAAAAAGAAATGTGAAGGACTTGGGAGTGATAATGTCAGAGGATCTCGCCTTTAAAGACCACAACAATGTAGCTACCTCATCAACTAGGAAAATTATAGAACGGATAATGAGAACCTTTAAAACTAGAAACGCCAAGCCCATGATGACACTCTTCAAATCACTTGTTCTCTCTAGGCTGGAATACTGCTGTACACTAACGGTCCCCTTAAAGGCTGGCGCCGTTACAGACCTGGAGAGTGCACAAACAACTTGCATAAGAACATAAGAACATAAGAAAGAAGGAACACTGCAGCAGGCCTACTGGCCCATGCGAGGCAGGTCCAAGTCTCCAATCGGCTTAAGCCAATGCCCCGACCCAGCCAGGTCAGGTTACATTCACTTAAGGAAGAAGCACGGCATCTGACCTAGTGGCACAAGCTAGTCAGGACCAACTCACACCCACCCGCACCCACTCATATATTTATCTAGCCGACCACCTGGATTTAACCCTCCCCAGGTAAACTTCAGGTAGTCAGGTCACTTCTACTTAAGGAATTATTAACGCATCAGACCTAGTAGCACAAGCTAGTCAGGTCCAACTCACACCCACCCACACCCACTCACCTATTTTTAAAACTACACAACGTCCCAGCCCTTATGACGGTACTCGGGAGTTTGTTCCACTCATCCACAACTCTATTACCACACCAGTGCTTTCATAAATCCTTCCTAAATCTGAACTTTTCCAACTTGAAACAATTGCTGCGAGACCTGTTTTCCCTGGATATTTTCAGCACGCTATTTACATCCCTTTTATTTATTACTGTTTTCCATTTATACACCTCAATCATATCCCCCCTAATTCTACGCCTTTCTAGAGAGTGCAGGTTCATGGCCCTCAGTCTATCCTCACAGGGAAGATTTCTGATACATGGGATCAACTTTGTCATCCTCCTCTGTACGTTTTCCAGTGCATTTATATCCATTCTGTAATACGGTGCCCAGAACTGTGCAGCATAATCTAAATGAGGCCTAACCAAAGTTATATAGAGTTGAAGAACAACCTGAGGACTTCTATTATTTATACTTCTTCATATGAAGCCAAGGATTCTTTTAGATTTATTGCGAACACTTATGCACTGTTGTCTTGGTTTCAGATTACTACTAACCAAAACTCCTAAAAAAATTTCGCAATCACAAGTATTAAGATCTACATTATTCAGTTTATATGTGGCATGGTTATTGTCCTGCCCAACAATTCGAACTTTGCATTTGTCTACATTAAACTGCACCTGCCACTTCTCCGACCACTGCATCAGTCTATTCAAATCATCCTGGAGTGCTCTAATGTCTTCATTAGAATGAATTGGACAGCCTATTTTGGTGTCATCAGCAAATTTGCTTATGTTGCTATTTATTCCCTCATCTATGTCGTTTATGTAAATTGTAAACAACAGGGGGCCCAAAACTGACCCCTGTGGAACACCGCTTGAGAAGTGCTCCCATTCTGATTTCTCTCCATTTATGCAAACTCTCTGCCGACTATTTGTCAACCATGCCTCTACCCAGGAAAAAAATTCTCCTCCTATTCCGTGTGCCTTAAGTTTCCTCAGTAGCCTCTGATGTGGAACTTTATCGAAAGCCTTAATGAAGTCCATATACACAATATCATATTCATTACCATGATCTACCTCCTCAGACACCTTAGTGAAAAAAGTTAGTAAATTCGTAAGACAGGAACGCCCCTTAGTAAAACCGTGTTGAGATTCCTTAATCAATTTATGCTTTTCAAGAAGGCTACGAATTGCCTCGGCAATTATTTATTCCATAAATTTACCAACTAGGGAGGTAAGGCTTATTGGTCTATAGTTCGAAGCTAAGGACCTGCCACCTGCCTTTTAAATAGGTATTACATTTGCCATTTTCCACTTGTCTGGCACTATGCCAGTTTGTAGTGATATATTGAAAAGATTTGCCAAAGGTTTGCTAAGTTCCTCTTTACATTCCTTTAAAACTCTTGCAAACAGTTCATCAGGGCCTGGGGATTTGTTAGGTTTTAATTTCTCTGTTTGGCTGAGGACCATGTCACTAGTTACCACAATCGAGTATAGACTATTATCTTCCTGTTCTACATAACTTATTATTTCTGGAATTCCGCTAGTAAAAACTGAGAGGAAGTAAGTATTGAAAATTTCACACACATCCTTATCACTGTTCGTAATCTGTCCTGAGTTACTCCTAAGTGGGTCTATCTTGTCCCTAATCTTACTTCTGTATTCCTGAAAGAACCCTTTTGGGTTAGTCTTCGAATCCCTTGCGACCTTAGCCTCATAATCCCTTTTTGCTTTTCTTATTCCTTTTTGTATTTCTCTCTTTAATTGAAAATATTGATTTCTTGTCTGTTCATCCCCTCTTTTGATACGCCTTTAATCTATTGTTCATCCATTTAGGATCATTTTTATTAGATCTAATTTCCACACTCGGAACAAAAGTTGTCTGGGCAGCTAGAACTACGCTCTGAAAAACGTCATATTGACAACCAAAACCACCTACCTGACCCATAGTCAGGTCATCCCAATTTAGCCCACCTAGGTAATTTCTCAGCCCCATGAAGTCGGCTAAGCGAAAGTCTGGAACAGGGACTTGATTGCAGTTACCTGGGTAATTCCATGATATATTGAAACTAAGTGATTTGTGATCGCTTTCCCCAAGCTCTTCATTAACCTCAAGATTATTAATTAGTGATTATTTGTTGGCAAGAACCAAATCAAGCATGTTACTACCTCTAGTTGGTTCTGTCACAAACTGTTTTAAAAAACAATCTTGAACCGTATCATGAAAGTCACTAGACTCAAGATTACCTGTCACATTGTTCCAATCAATTTGTCTAAAGTTAAAATCTCCCATTAACACAACATTTTCATATCTAGACGCCTTATGAATTTCGTCCCATAGCAGCTTACTGCGCTCCCTATCCAGGCTTGGAGGCCTGTAAACCACACCCAAAATTAATTTTTCACGACCATCGAGAAACTGTAGCTAAACAGATTCTGTATCCGATATTTATAATCTTATATCTTGTCTAACACAACTATTTAAATTATCTCTGACTTACATCGCCACTCCACCACCCTTCCTGTTGACCCTATCAGTGTGGAATAGTTTATATCCCTGTATGTTGCACTCGGAAGGCATTTCTCTATCTTTCAGGTTGAACCAGGTCTCTGTTATAGCAATAATATCTATATTACCTGCACTTGCAAGTAATTTTAGCTCATCTATCTTATTTCTTAGACTCCTACTATTTGTATAGTAAACCTTAAGGGAGCTAGTCACTCGTTGCCCTCTACTATCTCTCTTTGTTTGTTGATCAATTGATTTGCCTTTACTAGCAACTTTATTTTGAATATTGTCTTTTAAACATATCCCTGAGGTATCCTGGTAATATCTGCTGTTTCCAGGCTTAATACTACAGCCTGATTGTTTCCCAGAAACACCCATACCTCTATAATCTATCAGTTTAAAGTCCTAGACAAGTCTCCAATGACCCCCTCAATCGAATCGGCTAATGCAACCACTCCAGCCCCAGAGAGATGAACCCCAGCCCTTGCATACATATCACGTTTGCCATAGAATTTGTCCCAGTTATCAATGAATGGATTTGCAAGTTCCTTACAGTTGCTGTCTAGCCAGCAATTTATACCAATTGGCCTAGACATCCATTCAATACCCACTCCCTTTCTAGGCAAAATGCTGCATATGATTGGAATCCCTCCCTTAGACCTAACTACTTCTATGGTTGACCTGTACTTATCTAGTAGCTCCTGTCTTCTGCCCTTCCCAATGTCATTTCCACCAGCACTAAGACAAATAATGGGCTTGTTCCCATTACCTGATACAATATTATCCAACCTGCTGACTATGTCACCAATACCAGCTTCTGGGAGGCACACCGTCTGTCTGACCTTCCTATCTCTGTTACAAAAAGCATGGTCCATATATCTTACCTGAGAGTCTCCCACAATCAGAATATTCTTACCTTGATTAGCAGGGAAGTCAGTGGTACCTTTACCCTCACTAACCAATGAAGTACACTCGTCCTGGAGAACAGAGAATCGATTTCCTACCTTCACATCTTCTATATTAATCTTCCTTATCTTCCTTCTTCCTGAATTGTGAACCACTTGCCACTTAAAGTGGCTGCCACTTTCACTGTTGGTAACCATTTCCTCCTTACCAGCTCCAACCATCTCACACTCACTCCCAAACCCATCTAGGCGACTGCCACTCTCACTGTTGGTAACCATTTTCTCCTTACCAGCACCAACCATCTCACACTCACTCCCAAACCCATCTAGGCGACTGCCACTCTCACTGTTGGTAACCATTTTCTCCTTACCAGCACCAACCATCTCACACTCACTCCCAAACCCATCTAGGCGACTGCCACTCTCACTGTTGGTAACCATTTCCTCCTCACCAGCACCAACCATCTCACACTCACTCCCAAACCCTCCTAGGCGAAGCTTCAGCCTCCTATTTTCCTCCTGAAGAAGTAGGACCTCCTTCTTCAGCACTTTATCCTGAGATTCTAAAACACTGCAGGTAGCAATGTGCTCGGTAACACCCCACGCTATATCCCAGACAGCTTAGGACAGGTATGACCACACATGACCACTGACCTCACAGCACACATAAGTACGATAAAGCACCTAAATTACTGGGAACGGTTGAAGTTCCTTGATTTTTATTACCTGGAACGCAGGCGAGAGAGATACATGATAATATACACTTGGAAGGCCCTGGAGGGATTGGTTCCAAACCTGCACAAGAAAATCACTCCCTATGAAAGCAAAAGACTTGGCAGGAGATGCAACACTCCCCGGATGAAAAGCAGGGGCGCCAGGAGTACACTGAGAGACATCTCCATAAGTGTCCGGGGCACAAGACTGTTTAACTGTTTCCCAGCATACATTAGGGGGATTACCATTAGACCCCTGGCTGTCTTCAAGAAGGCACTGAACAGGCACCTAAAGTCAGTACCTGACCAACAGGGCTGTGGTTCGTACGTCAGTTTGCGTGCGGCCAGCAGTAACAGCCTTGTTGATCAGATCCTGATTCACCATGAGGCCTGGTCTCAGACCGAGCCACGGGGGCGTTAATCCCCGAAACCCTCTCCAGGTAAACTCCAGGTAAGACTGTGTACAATTGACTCCACTAAATAACTATCGAGTTTGTACAACCCATAATTTGAGTTATATATGGCATTTCTATCATGTTTCAAGAGGGAGGACTCTACTATATTTCTTTCCATGATGGAACTCTTGGGTACGGGTTGGGTGATTGCACGAGCTGAGATGGTTAAAGATTCTATTCAACATCTGGCTTGTCTTAATTGAGTACAGGTGTTGGGATAATCTGGTTTCCAGGGGTTTACCTGTCTGACCAATGTATGAGAGTGGGCAAAGGGTGCATGGAACTTTTTAGACACAAATATCTTTATTATGTGGTGTGTTTTTAATCAATCTCTGTTTCATGTCACAGTGTTTTTGAAAGCGATATTTATATTGAGTATCTTTAGTGTCTCCCACAGGCAGAATAAATTGTCATTGTATGGCAAAACAAATACATTTTTCCTGTCAGGCGTTTCCTTAGGTTCAGTCTTGGAGAAAGTCTTCCTAGCTGAAAGAAGGGCTTTCTCAACGAAATCCCTGTGATATCTCAGTTTTGTGGCATTGTTAAATATATTGTTGATTTCATCGTCTAAATACTCAGGACTGCAGATACGCAAAGCTCTCAGGAACATTGTAAGGAAAGCACTCCTTTTAACCCTAGATTCATGATTGGAATAAAACGTCAAGGAAGGGTAGAGTGTTATCTATTTCATTCTCTACTGTGAACTTAATAGAAGGTACCAGACCATTAAGTCTAGGTAGGAACTCATCAATGCTATGATCTCTAGGCCAGAGGCAAAGCACATCATCTACGTATCTGAACCACCTAGCATTATTTGGGAGAATGTCTTTAAGAAGTCTAGTGTCATAAATTTATATATACAGGTTGCTGAGTAAGGGGTTGAGGGGATTTCCCATAACCATACCCTGCTTCTGAGCATAGTACTTCCCTTCAAACACAAACTTGCAATCCATAACACAAAGTTTAAACAGTTCAATAATTATATTCGTGGGGTAGGGCAGGGAGAAGTTTTCTAGTTCCTCTTCAACTTACGTAAGCAAGTCAAGGACAGGGACTCTGGTAAACAGGTCAGTGACATCAAAACTCACAAGGGTAAAGTCTTGTGAAACATTTAATTTTTGTAGCCTCTCAGTAAGGTCAACATTGTTTTTAATATGCGCCTCCGAGATCCTACCAACCATAGGAATTAAAAATTTAACCAACCATTTAGATAAGTTATATGCTGCTGAGCCTACTGAACTTATAATAGGACGCACTGGGTTCCCTAGTTTATGAGTCTTGATCATCCCATAAAGATACGGTAGAGTTGTGGACCTCGCTGACAATTGTTTAATTAGTTCATCATTTCCCTTCAATAACGTTTTAAGACGTTATTGGTCAATGGGGTTCTTAACAAGCGGTTCGTAAGTTTCATTATCACTCAGTAGATAGTTAATTTTACCTAAGTATTCATCTTTATCTAAAATAACAGCAATATTGGATGTATCACCTCTCCAGAGATGCCAGGTCTGATCGTTACTGAGCTCCTTGTATGTTTTTCTAGCATGCAAAATATTTTGTTATGTTTACGTAATTAGTTGTCAGCGGAAAGCTTATTCCAAATCCAAGTGCTGCCTGTTGATCATTACTTAATTCTTTGCTAGACAAGTTCATTACAAACTCCGGATTTGCATGTGAGCTTATTTAATTTTCTCGTATGCATACGTTCGGTGTTCTCTCTGACTCTTCTAAGCTCACTGTAAATATAATCAAGCAAGTAGTCTTGCCAAAATATGGGAATCTTCTTAAAGAAAATCGTCTTGGCTCTCCTCATTTTTATAAAAAAGCCTCTTCGTTTCATGTCGTACTAACTCAATTTTTTTATTAAGCACTAACCTGTGTAGTTGATCAAACGGTGTAGTAGCCAACCTGACCAACGTGTTCTTCAGTAACGATTTCGGTAGAACTGTTCACTTAGGCACTTATTTAAAAATACAAACTTAAGAGAAGCTTTATGGGCTTTGAAAAGTGAGCGTTTATACGAAGTAGCAGCAAAAATCAAGGAAGAAAAAAGACTTGAGAATTGGAAGAGTTAACTAGTGGTGTACATAATGCAAAACAATCGCAGACAGGCGACCTTAACAATGCATGACAAGACACGGGTGGTGAAAATCTTTAGCTCAAGTAATTTCACACTTCTCAGTGCGTCATCAGGAGCTGTGCAATGTTGCAAAGGCAGCAACAAGAGAAGTAGGGTAAGTTTTCAGAGAATGGTAGTGAGAATGGTATTGTGCAGGCACCAGCTAGACTCTGAGAGGCGAGCGTGATGCCAGCACACACCGGTCTCCCCCTCCCCACACCCCACGTCGTATAGTAGCGGGTGGAGTAAGCCTCACAGTTTGCAGATACGAAGAGGAAAATTACTAGAAGATAGTTAATAGTAAACCCTAAGCTTCTAACCGCTGGAACAGGTCAAGTGATGTAAAAAATTACATTACAATAGAGGATCATTACATCATTTTTACATCACTTGACCAGTTTCCAATCGGTTAGAAGCTTAAGGCTGCCTATTAACTACATATCTTGTAATAATTTTCCTATAGGTATCTGCAAACTGTGAGGATTACTCCACCCACCCCATATGATGTGGGGTGTGGTTGGGGGGAAGACTGGTGTGTGGTGGCATTCCGCTCGCTCAGAGTCTGGCTGGTGCCTGCACAATACCATTATCACTACCATACTCTGAAAACTTACCTGAATTCCTTGTTGCTGCCTTTGAAACATTGCACAGCTCCTGATGACACACTGAGAAGTGTGAAAGTACTTGAGCTAAAGATTTTCTCCCCCGTGGTTTGTCTTGCACACACACACACACACACACACACACACACACACACACACACACACACACATATATATATATAATATATATATATATATATATATATATATATATATATATATATATATATATATATTATACAAATATCGCAAACCAAGCAATACAGGCTGCAAAACAATCACAGGTGGAGTAGAATGATAACTCTAGACCTTTCGTGCTGCAAGCACCTGATGATGTGTTGATTGCAACAAGAAAGGCCTAAATCTATGATTCTAATCACCCCGTTGATTGTTTTGCGCCCATATTTATCTGGGGTCTGGCTCCATTGTAAAGCAGTGTGTACTTTCATACAGAGTTTGCTGGTTCGAGTCCTACTGTGGACTGTCCTACTGTCCACAGTAGGACTCAGAACCAGCAAACTCTGTATCAAAGACACACTGCTTTACCACAGAGCCAGACCTCCAGATAAATATGGGCGCTCATCATTCGCTACCCAGCGGGTGTTTTGGCAGAGAGGTCTTGTGGCAATACTACGAAACTTTATTTTCACCAAGATGGCTGACGGATACAGGAGGAGGGTCAATACTGTGTGCATCGAGATTCTTCAAGCGGCAATATACCCCACGAATGCTGACATGTGTCTGCCTGCCATACTGCGAGACATGTATGATATATCCCATGATGAATTGTATGGGATATCATTGAATGGAGCAATGAGGATTTGTGTGAAATTCGCCTGCAGTGCTGTGTATGAGAGGATTGTTGATGTCTATCAGGACCAGAGGAAAGTTGTATCAACAGGCTTGGAAGTACGTCTCCAACGATGTATAAATGGATTAGGATTTGAAATGTACCCTTCAAAGACGGAGAAGTGGACATCAGGAAGGTGTTCCAGTGGTATGGGATTATACACACCGTGAACATGGGGACATGGTCCCAGGGCATATATGCAGGGATGCTGGAGGGATCGTTCTCCCTCAAGATGTCTTTACGAAGGCAAATCCCTTCATATGTAATAATGGACATTTTCCGTACGCAGATTTTCAGGACGTACATTTGTCAGGTGAGGACGTGCCGGCTGTGTGGGAAGCGAAAGGAGCTGGGGCAATCAGCACCGGTGACACAGTGATGTGGAGCAGATCATGGACATAATTGAGGCAGGGAGTGGAGTGGCGCAGGGTGGTGTGAAGCAGGGCGTCGATGAGGTGGTGACTGCCGGCAAGTGGAGTGAGGCAGTGGAGGAGGCTGAAGTGGATGTGACTATGTTGCCATCGGTAACACAGCTGGGGGAGTCCACGACACCTCAGCTGAGGGAGGTGAAGGATGCTGCGGAGGTGGACATAATATTACAGGATTTTAGGGACATCATGGGCAGCCCTGACATTGAGGGTGAGGTGTGTAAGGTGAGTGGACTTCTGGATGAGGGGGAGGCACCTGGTGAGGGTCAGTGTGCTGGTGAGGGAAGGGGAGAGGCAGGTAGGGGTACCACTCCAAGGTTGCAGAGGGTGGTCGAGGTGGAAGTTCACAGGGATGAAGCGATGGAGGTGATGGAGTCGAAGGGTGAATCCCATAAGAGGCCGGGAGGAGAGGAAGAGGACGATGTCTTGACTCCGTGCCAGAGAACTGGTAGGAAAGCTTGGGCGGAGGTGGCTAGGGTTGGTGATGATGGCATGAATGGTAGGGAGGTGGCTAGGGAGATGGGTTGGAACGGGAAGGGGGTTAATGGAAGTGCAAAGGTGTGTAAGCCTGTTGAGAAGAGACAACCGAAGCCGAGAGGGAAAACAATGCCGTTGCGTTCAAGGGTCTGAGCATAAATGTGAATGGTCTCAATAATGAGGTCAAGAGAAGATGGGTCGAGGTTACGTTGCAATGAATGTATATAGATGTGTGTTTCCTTCAGGGACATAATTATAGGTGTGGGAGGGATTTAGAGTTGTGAGGTTATAGGGTGTTTACAGGCAGTTCGGTATTTTTCAAAGGTGGTGTGCTGGTGGGCATACGTGAGTCTAGCCCTTTTACTTTGACATCATGGGTGGAGGGTTGGTGGGGCGAGACTCGGGTATGTTTTATAGGCGTTTACATGCCTGTGGTTCCAACGCATAGTGTAAAGGAAGAATTTGTACAGAGTGAATCGGTGCACGCCTTCCGGGGGATTCCGAATGTAGCTGTCATTGCAGGGGATTGGAACTGTGTAATCAGGGAAAAGGATATAGAGCCAAAAGAGGTGGGATGCATGTTTGGAGCTTTACGAGAGGTGTTGGGAGCAGTGGGCGTGGTGGATGTGATTCGGAGTGGGGTTGAGTCGGTGGAGCAAACTTTTTTTAGGAGAGGTTATGCTGCGCGACTTGACCGGGTGTATGTGTCACGAGCAGTAGAGGTAGTTAAGGTGGAAAGTTTGGATGTAGGATTCTCGGATCATAGGGGTGTTATAGTTGATTTGGGGTGGGTAGGAGCGGTGCGGGAGTATCAGAGTTATTAGAAATTAAATGTAAGTTTGTTAAATAGGGAGGGTGCTAAGAGGAATTTTGCTGAATGGTGTGCGGGGTTGTGGGGCATGGAGAAGGGAATCAGTGATGAGGTGAGGTGGTGGGCCACACATGGAAAGGTGGCAATAAAGGAATTTTATGAAAGGGAGGGTAGGGAAGAAGTGAGATATAGATATGGGTATCAGCGTTATTTGGAAGGTCAGTTGAGGGAGTGCTATGAGGGGGTGTCTCAGGAGGAGGTTGCAGATTTGTGTGGCAAACTACGGGTCATACAAAACTAGCGTTTCCAGGTGCTTAGTGTTTGGAGCGGCCTTGAGGATGTTTTATGGGGCGATAAGATGTCGGCTGTGGTTTTGAGGCATTTCCAGAAACTCAGGGAGAGCATGTTGATATCGTCCTTGAAAGTTGAAGAGGGCTTGGGAGGGTATTGCACGGGGCAGGTATTGAGGACTACTGAGGGCATGAGTGGGTATGCCGAGTATTGGATGGAGAGGAAAGTGAGAGGAGGATGGTGTTGGAGGGTATTGATGAGAGGCTGGGAGAAGAGGATCGAAAGGAGTTGGAAGGGGACATCTCTAAGGAGGAGGTTTGGAGAGTGGTGCAGTGGTTACATTTGGGGAAGGCACTTGGAATTGATGGTCTACCTGGTGCTTTATATGTCACACACTGGGACGCGTTGTGGGGGGTGTTATTGCAGTGTTTTAATGGGATGAAGGGTGAGGGTTTAATGGAAGAAAAACAAACGACCAGGGTAGTGGTGATAGTGCCAAAGGTGAAGGATTAAGGGACTTTGATAGGTTTCAGAGCCATAGCGTTGATGTGCTCTGATTATAAGATTTTTGTGAAAATCTTGGCGAATCGAATGAAAGGGGTTTTGGAGAAGATGTTGGAAGAGGGGCAGTATGGGGTACCGGGCAGGAGTATTAGGATGGCGCGGCGGTAGTGGGGTGGGAAAGTTTCGATGGTGATGCGAGGCAGTTTTGCAGGCCCTCATGGTTGCAAGGAAGCCTGGCAGGGTGAGGGTGAGTAGGCTGGATAGGATAGGGGAGGAGAAGGGGGTGGTGCAAGGGGTGGAGATATACCCATGTACAATTGGCTGGCCACATGGGGTTGGTTGAGGAAGCTTAAATTGTCGCCTAAGGTTAGGGAAACGGGGTATAAGTTCATGCAAGGCATCTTGGCTTCAAAGGAGCAATTATATATAATGGGAGTGGTGAGGGATGGGTTATGTGCTAGGTGTGGTGGGCTTGACACAGCGTACCATTCGGTGTACTTCTGTGAGGGTTTGGATGGTGTAAGGGAGTGGTTTAGTTGGGTTCTTAGGGGGTGAGGGGTCGGGGTTTGTCGATGCTCCAGGCGCTTAGTTCAGACATCAAGGGTTTCCCAGAAGGCGTTAGGAGGGCGACATCGTATTTGGTACTTGATTATATTCACATGTCATGGGGTATGAGGGAGTTAAGGGGAGCTATACGCATTCGGGCGTTGGCTGCGACTTTTTACAGAACAAGGTGTCACAATCAGAGCCTATATGCAGGGGTATGGGATCGGGCTTTTCCGGAGGGGTATTGACTTATGACAATGCAATCGTTGCTCCAGGGGGGTGGTATGATGTCAGAGGGGTTGGACTTATGTAGGGTAGGGGATGTGGGTAGGAGTTAGGTTAGGTGCATGGATGTGTATTTGGTGGCATGAAAACGTTTTGTGATTGGATGGTGTACGTGAGTTTTTAGGTGGCGTGGGGGGAGGAAGGGAGGGAGGGTTGGAGGGAGGGAGGAGGGTGGTGTGCGTATGCATGCATGGGGTTTGGTTGGGGAATGAGTCAGGGGTTAGGACGGTGGGTGCCATCTGGGCTTCGGTAGTCTTGGTACCCTAGTGCTGTGTTCATTGTTCGGTCACTGTGGTGATTACAGTGTTTTATTGATCTGTTAGATATGATGATTACAGTGTTATCATGTTTTTGTTTCTAATTTACACACATTATGTGCCTGAGGGGAATACAATGGACGTTGGACCTTTTGAAGCCCTACAACGTACCTAGTCAAAGCAATGATAGAGGTCTAATGAGCGTGTGTGGCTCTGGGTGTATTATCATATTGCAATTATTGTTGTGTGGTGGCGTCCTATGTTATTTTGGTTTATCCTATTTTATCGGAAGCTCGTATATTGTGTACAGAGCAAAGTAAGGTTATATTGATGTAGTGATAAAGTTAATTGGTTATGTAACATGTTCATGAGTGGTATGATTTAACCAAAATGTACCTAATTCCATCGTGTGTACCTAGATATTCAGTGTTCATTTACGATGGTATGTCCCTGTACAACTAATATGGGTATCCTCTTATAGGGGCAAGAAGTGTGCGGGTGCACTGACTTTACACTGTAACTAGGGTGTATATATGCTTTGTAATTAGTTTGTATATGGTTCAATAATATTATATTATAAATAGGTTACCAGGTATTTAATGTATGTTGGATATAGGCTGGGTTTTATTGACAGTGGAGGTTCCGTGGTGATGTACGGTTGTGTGTTTGTGTATTAAGTATTTTTGCTATTAGAGTTTTGTCACCCTCTGCCTTGAGGTGGAGTTTTTAGATGCCAACAATGTATTAGATAGTGGATCCCTTGAGTTAAGATCTTCTTGGTGCTGTGTTATAGTGTGGTACTCTCTGCATTGTACCATGAAGTTTGTACTTTCTGTCATATTTATCATATCAATCACATATTTTGTAGGTATCTTGATGTCGTCACGTTAATGAGCTTTGGTTGTGATGAGGGTTTTTGCCTTTATATCCTCGATATCTTTTGTCAAGCTGTGCAGTCTTGTTCAGCTTTTTATGTTCACTAGTTGATGTAATTAATATCGGTGAGCAACATATTTATTCTTTCTATGACCCATGATGTATCTTTATGCTTTGTATTTTGACATGTGATGTATGTTTTTACATAAAACAAATCTCTTTTGTTGTCCATTGCATGTGCGACTAGTTTTGTTATTGATGAATACCACACATTCGTGGGTACAATAATATAAAATACTGCTCGTTGAGCTAGTACACCAAACAGGGAGTAGAATGAAATTAGCTCAGAGGCATCCACACCATCATATGTCCTCGGATGACGGTTACCACACCTAGCTTGGCTGGGTGCGTCATTCTTGCGGATTGTGTGGTCCTGTGGACTGGAGTGTCATGTGTTTTTGCTCACCATGAGGCGGCCCAAAGCAGCATGGGTTCTACTCCTTGGCTAGTTGCAGTGTTGTTATTGATCAATACCTCTCGTTCGTGGGAATAATAATATAAAATACTGCTAGTTGGGCTAGTACCCGAAACAGGGAGTAGAATGAAATTAGCTCAGAGGCGTCCACACCACCATATGTCCTTGGACGGTGAGTACAACTCCTACCTTTGCTTGGTGCATCATTCCTGAGGATTGTGTGGTAACGTGGACTAGAGCGTCATGTGTTTTCACTCACCATGAGGCAGGCCAGAGCATCATGAGTTTGACTCCTTGGCTAGTCACAGTGTTGTTGTTGTTAAAAATATATATGTCGTACCGATTAGGTAAAACTTGCGATTTTGGCTTAAATAGCAACGCTCTTCTTGCCATATAAGACAAGCGAAAAATTGTGTATGCAATAATTTCGCAAAAATCGCTCAGAACCTAAAGAAAAAAATATATATAAATATATATATATGTCGTGCCGATTAGGTAAAACTTGCAATTTTGGCTTAAATAGCAACGCTCACCTTGCCATATAAGACAAGTGAAAATTTGTGTATGCAATAATTTCGCCAAAATCATTCTGAACATAACGAAAAAAATATATTTAATTTTGTTTGTTTATTATTAAATTAATGTTAACGTATCTAACATATATTTAGTTGGGTTAGGCTAAATTAAATTGCGTTTGTTGTAATAAGGTTAGGTAGGTTTTCAAAGCTTCTCTTGGTACAAAATTATAAATTCTCACATTAACATAAATGAAAAAAATATATATTTAAACGTATAAGAGAAAATTTTAGAAAGGACTTAATTTTAGATGAGTTCTTGCTAATTGACCAGTTTTACCTAATCGGCACGACAATATAATATATATATATATATATATATATATATATATATATATATATATATATATATAATAACTACACTGCGCTAGCCAGGGGTCTAACCCATGATGCTTTGGCCCGTCTTATGGTGAGCGAAAACACATAACGCTCTAGTCCACTGAGCCATACAATCCTTAAGAGTAGCGCATCCAGTAGGACTTAATGTAGTTCTCACTACCAAAGGACATACGGTGGAGTGGACGCCTTTAAGCTAATTTCATTCTACTCCTGTTTGGTGGAAGTAGGTCATACCCAAAGAGATGGGTTAGGTGTAGTAGTAGTCGTAGCCGTAAAGAAGGTTATGTACATGTCCTCAGAATCCAGATTCCATGATGTTGCAGTGTCTGACAAGTTGCACAAGAATGGTATACAATACCGGCGAAACGTTTACTATAAAGATACCCAGATGTTGCACATGTGTCTTAATTTCCTCTTGTCGGTATTACCTGGAGTTTACCTGGAGAGAGTTCCAGGGGTCAACGCCCCTGCGGCCCGGTCTGTGACCAGGCCTCATGTACCATTCTTGTACAACTTGTCAGACACTGCAACATCATGGAATCTGGATTCTGAGGACCTGTACATAACCTTCTTCACGGCTACGACAACTACTTCTACAACTAACCCATATCTTTGGGTATGACCTATTTCCACTGCTAAATCCCACCTACCAGTGACTATACCCTTGTCTGCTACCCGTCCCTATAAGCTGTCGCCTATTGAAGGTCAAGCCTGCTTACCTGTTCTTCATAATCTTCACACCTACGGTGCTGAACACACCAACTCCAAGGCCGAGGCACTGACCACCTCATCTTTTGTATATAGTTCTACTCTCTTCATATTATGTCCTAGAATTTTGTATTGATAAAGCCACTGGATGACGAAACGTTTACTATAAAGATACCCAGATATTGCACATGTGTCTTAATTTCAAATTTCAACACAACACTCCTTTAAGTCATATCCTTATTAACAATTCAATATACTGCTATAGAACTCTTGTTATTTTAATGTATTCAATGGCTTCGTAAACACATCCAAGTACGGCGGTGCAGGAACCGTTTGCTATTATAGATGTATAATGATCAATATAACATGTGTTCACATTTGTTGCAGTGATAATGATCGCTTTAGCCGAATCTAATTTTGTTTGATGCTGTTTAATTAGACAAGTTCTTGTGTTGGAAATTACATTAGACATTGAGGAGGGAGCATGGAGCACACACTCGTCTCTCTGGCTCTGTCACCATAGCAACCACTCTACACTCCTACCTCTCTGGCTCTGTCACCATAGCAACCACTCTACACTCCTACCTCTCTGGCTCTGTCACCATAGCAACCACTCTACACTCCTACCTCTCAGGCTCTGTCACCACTGCAACTACTCTACACTCCTACCTCTCAGGCTCTGTCATCATTGCAACCACTCTACACTCCTACCTCTCTGGCTCTGTCACCATAGCAACCACTCTACACTCCTACCTCTCTGGCTCTGTCACCATAGCAACCACTCTACACTCCTACCTCTCTGGCTCTGTCACCATAGCAACCACTCTACACTCCTACCTCTCAGGCTCTGTCACCATAGCAACGACTCTAAACTCCTACCTCTCTGGCTCTGTCACCATAGCAACCACTCTACACTCCTACCTCTCAGGCTCTTTCACCAGTGCAACCACTCTACACTCCTACCTCTCAGGCTCTGTCACCACTGCAACTACTCTACACTCCTACCTCTCAGGCTCTGTCATCATTGCAACCACTCTACACTCCTACCTCTCTGGCTCTGTCACCATAGCAACCACTCTACACTCCTACCTCTCTGGCTCTGTCACTATAGCAACCACTCTACACTCCTACCTCTCAGGGTCTGTCACCATAGCAACGACTCTAAACTCCTACCTCTCTGGCTCTGTCACCATAGCAACCACTCTACCTCCTACCTCTCAGGCTCTGTCATCATTGCAACCACTCTACACTCCTACCTCTCTGGCTCTGTCACCATAGCAACCACTCTACACTCCTACCTCTCTGGCTCTGTCACCATAGCAACCACTCTACACTCCTACCTCTCAGGCTCTGTCACCATAGCAACCACTCTACACTCCTACCTCTCAGGCTCTGTCATCATTGCAACCACTCTACACTCCTACCTCTCTGGCTCTGTCACCATAGCAACGACTCTAAACTCCTACCTCTCTGGCTCTGTCACCATAGCAACCACTCTACACTCCTACCTCTCAGGCTCTATCACCATTGCAATCACTCTACACTCCTACTTCTCAGGCTCTGTCACCATTGCAAGCACTCTACACTCCTACCTATCAGGCTCTGTCACCATAGCAACCACTCTACACTCCTATCTCTCTGGCTCTGTTACCATAGCAACCACTCTATACTCCTACCTCTCAGGCTCTGTCACCATAGCAACCACTCTAAACTCCTACCTCTCTGGCCCTGTCACCATAGCAACCACTCTAAACTCCTACCTCTCTGGCTCTGTTACCATAGCAACCACTCTACACTCCTATCTCTCTGGCTCTGTCACCATAGCAACCACTCTACACTGCTACCTCTCAGGCTCTGTCACCATAGCAACCACTCTAAACTCCTACCTCTCTGGCCCTGTCACCATAGCAACCACTGTACACTCCTATCTCTCTGGCTCTGTTACCATAGCAACCACTCTACACTGCTACCTCTCAGCCTCTGTCACCATTGCAACCACTCTACACTCCTACCTCTCTGGCTCTGTCACCATAGCAACCACTCTACACTCCTTCCTCTCTGGCTCTGTCACCATAGCAACCACTCTACACTCCTACCTCTCAGTCTCTGTCACCATAGCAACCACTCTACACTCCTATCTCTCTGGCTCTGTCACCATAACAACCACTCTACACCCCTACCTCTCAGGCTCTGTCACCATAGCAACCACTCTACACTCCTACTTCTTTGGCTCTGTCACCATAGCAACCACTCTACACTCCTACCTCTCTGGCTCTGTCACCATAGCAACCACTCTACACTCCTACCTTTCAGGCTCTGTCACCATTGCAACCACTCTACACTCCTACCTCTCAGGCTCTGTCACCATAGCAACCACTCTACACTCCTACCTCTCTGGCTTTGTCACCATAGCAACCACTCTACACTCCTACCTCTCAGGCTCTGTCACCATAGCAACCACTCTACACTCCTACCTCTCAGGCTCTGTCACCATTGCAACCACTCTACACTCCTACCTCTCAGGCTCTGTCACCATAGCAACCACTTTACACTCCTACCTCTCTGGCTCTGTCACCATGGCAACCACTCTACACTCCTACCTCTCTGGCTCTGTCACCATAGCAACCACTCTACACTCCTACCTCTCTGGCTCTGTCACCATAACAACCACTCTACACTCCTACCTCTCTGGCTCTGTCACCATAAGCAACCACTCTACACTCCTACCTCTCGGCTCTGTCACCATAGCAACCACTCTACACTCCTTACCTCTCGCTCTGTCACCATAGCAACCACTCTACACTCCTACCTCTCTGGCTCTGTCACCATAGCAACCACTCTACACTCCTACCTCTCTGGCTCTGTCACCATAGCAACCACTCTACACTCCTACCTCTCTGGCTCTGTCACCATAGCAACCACTCTACACTCCTACCTCGGCACATGATATCAAAATTATATAATACTCTTCGGTTTATTCAGTTTGTGATTATTCGAAGTATTCATTCGATGTAACTTTTGTTAAAAAACAATATTTAGTATTAATTAAAGTTTTTTTTTTATATAAATATTAATGTGTGATGTCGTACACTCAAAGTTAATAAGAAACTATCAAGAAGGAACAAATAGAACAACTAAATATTTATATACTATAAAGGAAAAGCACTTCTTGTATGATTTTTAAATTTAAATTTGAGCAGGTTAATTCCTTTTTAGGAATATACATTATTTTTTTTAGCCAGAAATGTGTTATAAGAAATACTTTATTTTTGATTTATTACAAATGCGGTATAATTTAAAGTAATATAAAATGCGATTGCTCTATGTTGTAAGAACCTGACACCAAAACTGCATGTCAGAATGTTTTAATGTCTTATTCTTGTCCTTGTGTGATACAACGTTCAAGTTTGTCAGTAAGCAAGAAATTTTGCCACCTCTTACTGGAGTATGTCTCGACATTCTCTCCGTCCGGCACCGGCACCGAGGTTCCTGGTAATATGTGATCAACACCTTTCTAATGCAGGCAGACCAAACAAAAATATGATGCCTGATAATAAAATTTGTATACCTATTACTGTTTATTCATTGAAGTAGCAACAAATTTACCAAACTAATTATTTTCATCACTAATTCCTAACATGCATTAGTGAGGAAACACATAAAAGGGACACCGCTCCCACGAGCTCTCCTATGGCGGGGAAGGTCCCAGAGCCAGAGCTTGCAGAAGCTTTCCCACCCCCCTGGGGTGGGGAAGATGACAGACCAGAGGCGTAGCTTCTCCCTACGAACCCCGTGAGGGCAGGGAATGGGGTTATGTCTGGGGACAGTTGGTCCCATAAGATGAGGAGGTACTTTTTCATCCTCCCATTGCAGACATAGGTTTGAGACACTCCCAAGACAGGGAGCCAAGGCCGGTCACGACCTGGAAAAGACCCGGGCTGGAAGAGTACCGGCGAATCAAGAAGAAGAAGAAGTGAGGAAACAACAAAACTTACTGCAAAGTTCAGTTCATAATATAACATCCCAAAAATTTAGGAATATGTTTCCTCTTCAAGGGGGATTCCTTGTTGTGGTGAAGAGGCTATCGGTCTGAGGAATTGAACCTTTTGGTCTTCTTCCTCAGACCGAACCTAATTACTCCCCACTCCTCCCTTCCCTATTCCATCCTCCCCATCCCCCCTTTTTTCCTTTCCCCCCCTCCCAACACTCCCCTTTTCCCCATCCCGTTTGTAGCCTCTGGGGTCCTCTTCTCTGGCATTATGGTTTCTAGGTAGGGGGAAGTGTGCCGGGGTTCATCTCGCTCTGTCAGGCTCTTTGGGTGTGGTGTAGTTTGCCGTGGATCTTGGATTATCTACAGGCGCCCTGGTTCCTTTCCGCATTGTAAGAAGTGGGCAGTCCTGCAGATGAGGGGTATCTCCAGAGGCTGCCTGTTGGTTCTGAGAGGTGGCAGCTGAATGAGGTATAATATGTGGGGTGTTTCTCACCGCCCTCTCTTTTGTCCGCCAAGGTGGCTTGGTAGATGTGAGGTTGCTATCAAGGAGCGCTGGTTTACTGGCGTGACAGGTAGGGTACGGCACGGGTTCCATGCTGCATCTGCACTGCTTGTGGTCTCGAGGTCCTCTCGGATTAGAGGAGGAACTCACGGCCCATTTATGCCTTCTAGTGACTGTCCCTCATTTTTTATTTTTTATTTCTTTTCTTCTATATTTTTTTCTTAAAAATAATAAGAAGAAAGAGGTCCCATCGTCATGGAGCCTTCGTTCCATGATAGCCCTCCTCCCCCCAGGCCCCTTTTGTTACCACATCCTGTTCTGACCCGGCTTCGTTATTGGACCATTCTTCAGACTCTTCCTGTACCTCTGTACCTTCTGCTTCGTCACCTGCTCCAGGTGTTTCATCTAGTGCCACTGCCTCTTGCAAGCCTTTAACTATGCGTCCGGCTTCCCCGAATACAGTACGATGGTTTTCGGAACGCCCACCTACCTAAGGTCAGGCCGCCCGTGGTACCACGCCTAGACGTTACATACCATTTACTAACGACGTTCTTCGACGTCTCCTCATTCTATCCAAAAACGACCTACGCAACACCTACTTCCTATAATCGCCATGTTTACAAGTACGCAGTGGACTAAATTATTTTCCCTACAACCAACATCTCCAACTGATTATCTTTCAGACCATAGTATTGGCAAACCTCTTTTATGACACATTGACCAAAATATATCCTTTCACGCTCTTCGAAGTGGTGCGTGCATCGTTACAGTTCAGAATGCAGAACAAGCTCATGATCTTTCCCATATTGCTACTCTCAATTTTTGCAGTGGTACAGTGGTTTAACCGTGTACCATTGTACAGAGAGATTTTCTATCTTGCGGTTATGATATTTTGGAGGAATTAGCCCTTCAGGGCTTTCCTATTCTTAAAATGGATACATGTGTCCTGCCCGCTCGAGGGCGGAAGCTCTTTCCCAGTAACATCGCCTGCTTAACCTTTGAATGCCATAAACTCCCATCCTCCATTTATATCGTGGGCCATCGTCTGGAGGTTCATAAAGTGGTCCCTAATGCCCAATAGTGACGAAATTGATGGCGCTTTGGACACCCTCCTAAATACTGCAGATCTGCGGTGAAGTGCCCGGTCTGTGGTGCCACTGATCATGCCGATACATCTTATAGTCTTCCCCCCTCTTGTCTCAATTGCAATGAACCTCATCCTTCTTTTTCCCACCGTTGTCAGGTCAATTGTAATGAACGAGAAATGAATTGTCTTAAGGAAAGCGAAGGGCTTACTTATGCTACCTACCTCCTTACCTACTCCTATCTCTACTTCTTCTCGCCCGCTAGTTTCTCAGTCTGCAAGTCCTCGCACACCTGCTGAACTTGTCTCATAAGCCCAAGTCTCTTCGTATTCCTGCAGTAATTACAAGTGCCTCGTTCTCACCCTCTTTCTAACTCTCACATGAAGGTGGAGGTTCACCTTCCCCTCATATGGTCCCCTCTTCTCATGTGTTCCCCCCAGACTTCTTCCCCAGTTACCTTCCAACCGTCTTCATCTCTTTTTCCAAAGTAGGACTCTCCGCCGGCACATCTCTCCAGGTTCACATTCCCCTGACTCAGACCTCTTTGGTTCCCTCCATAATCTCCCCAATCTCTACTTGTTCTACCTCACCTGTCTTTGAAGTCGTGGTATCGGCGACTTCCTTATCCACTGAGACACCTGGCGCAATCTCTGACTATATTGCGGAGACGAAACCCTTCATCGGCACGCCTCTTAACATAAGAACATAAGAAAGGAGGAACACTGCAGCCGGCCTGTTGGCCCATACTAGGCAGGTCCTTCACAATCCGTCCCACTAACAGAATATTTGTTCAACCCAATTTTCAATGCTACCCAAGAAATAAGCTTTGATAATTCTACCTACTCATGTGCCAGTCCCACTCAAATCCAACCCCTCTCACTCATGAATTTATCCAACTTAAATTTGAAACTACCCAAGGTCCTAGCTTCACTAACCCTACTAGGCAGACTGTTCCACTCATCAACTGGAGTCTAGTGACTTTATGGAAGTAGTTCAGGACTGTTTTCTGAAGCAGTGTGTGACGGAGCCTACCAGAGGTAATAATTTGCTCGACCTAGTCTTGTCAAATAAAGAAACCCTTGTAAATAATCTGGAGATCACTGAAGAGCTTGGCGCAAGTGATCACAAATCCATTACTTTTAATATTACCTGGGAGTACGAGAATAGGGATAATACGGTAAAAGTTCCTGATTTTCGTTCTGCCGACTATACTGGACTTAGAGAACACCTGTCTAATCTCGACTGGGGTAATCTAGCTAACGATTACGATGGGATCTGCGTTTATGATTTTTTTCTTAATAATGTACAACGTGCACAGAGTATATTTATTTCCCAGAGAGAATTTAGGTCAAATAATAACGATCCCAAATGGATTAACAGGAGGCTAAAACATCTATTAGGGGAGAAAAGAGGAATTTATAGGCGCATAAAAAGAGGAGATGTTAACCTTATTGACCAATATGTTCAGTTGAAAAGAGAAGTAAAAAAAGGGATTAGAAAGGCTAAACGTGACTATGAGATTAAGGTTGCTAATGAATCAAAGACTAATCCAAAAGGGTTCTTTCAAGTGTATAGGACGAAGGTGAGGGAAAAGGTAGGACCTCTGAAAATTGGGAATGGACAGCTGACGGATAACGAACTGGAAATGGGTTCTCTATTTAATGACTATTTTTTGTCAGTCTTTACACAAGAAGACGTAAATGAGATTTTAGAAATTAACAATTATTCAGTTCCTGAAGAATTCAAGTTAACTAATATTACTGTCACGAGGGACATGGTTATCAAACAGATAGATAAACTGAAGCAAAATAAGTCCCCGGGACCCGACGAGTTGTTTTCAGGGTACTTAAAGAATGCAAGATGGAACTTAGTCAGCCATTAACAAATGTGTTTAATACGTCCATCCTAACTGGTATTGTGCCAGAGATGTGGAAGATAGCTAATGTAGTTCCTATATTCAAATCAGGGATAAGTCCATTCCATCAAATTACCGTCCAATAAGCCTCATGTCTATAGTAGGCAAATTATTAGAATCAATTATAGCTGATATTATCAGAAGTCACCTTGAAGAACATAATTTGATTAATGAATCTCAGCATGGGTTTACGAGGGGTCGTTCCTGCCTGACAAATTTACTGACATTTTTCAATAAAACATTTGAGGCAGTAGACAGTGATAAAGAATATGATATAGTTTACTTGGATTTCAGTAAGGCCTTCGATAGAGTACCTCACAAGAGACTCTTAAGAAAGGTGGCAGCTCATGGTATAGGAGGTAAAGTTCTAGCATGGATAGAGGCATGGCTTACCAATAGAAAGCAGAGAGTTTCCATTAATGGGGTCAAATCTGAATGGGGATTAGTCACTAGTGGCGTTCCACAAGGATCAGTTTTAGGCCCATTGTTGTTCATAATTTACATAAATGACCTTGATGAAGGAATTGCAAGTGACATGAGTAAATTTGCTGATGATACAAAAATAGGCCGTATGATTCATTCTGAGGAGGATACCAGTGAACTCCAGGAGGATTTGGACAAATTAATGTCTTGGTCTCAAAAGTGGCAGATGAAGTTCAATGTAGACAAGTGTAAGGTACTAGTCCTTGGTAATGAAAATATCCCTCGAATTTATAAACTAGGTGAAGTAGAGCTTGATCATACAGAATGTGAAAAGACTTGGGAGTCATGGTAAGCAGGAATCTAAAGCCAAGACAACAGTGCCTAAGTGTGCGCAATAAGGCTAACAGATTACTAGGATTTATTTCAAGAAGTATAAGCAACATAAGTCCAAAAGTTATTTTACAGCTCTATACATCACTAGTGAGACCTCATTTGGATTATGCAGCTCAGTTTTGGTCTCCTTACTACAGGATGGATATAGATTCATTGGAGAACATACAAGAAGAATGACTAAAATGATTTACAGTATAAGAAATCTCCGTATGAAGATAGACTTAAAGCGTTGAATCTCCACTCTCTGGAGAGACGTAGAATGGGGGAGATATCATCGAGGTGTACAAGTGGATGATGGGCATAAACAAAGGAGATATTAATAAAATACTGAGGATATCGAACCAAGTAAGAACGAGAAATAACGGATTTAAATTGTATAAATTTAGATTTAGAAAGGACATAGGCAAGTACTGGTTTTCGAACAGAGTTGTAGATGCGTGGAACAATCTTCCGAGTACTGTGATAGAGGCTAGGACCTTGGGTGGCTTTAAAAAGAGATTGGACAAATATATGAGTGGGAGGGGCTGGGTTTGATTTGTGTCGTGAGTACGGGAATAAATTCTTAGGTAGTGGTGGTTTTGATAAGGACCTGCCTTGTATGGGCCAGTAGGCCTTCTGCAGTGTTCCTCCATTCTTATGTTCTTAATAAATTATCCTACCTATCTTCGTGTCGTCGGCGAATTTGCTCATATCACTAGTAATTCCCTCATCAAGGTCATTGATATATATTATAAACAACAACGGGCCCAAGACTGATCCCTGTGGAACGCCACTTGATACAGATCCCCCCTCGGATTTAACCCCATTTAGCACACTCTCTGCTTCCTATTGGTGAGCCATGACTCGATCCATGACAGCACTTTTCCTCCAATTCCATGAGCTGCCACTTTCCTTAACAGTCTCTGGTGCGGTACTCCATCAAAAGCCTTACTAAAGTCTAAATAAACAATATCGAATTCTTTACCGTGATCAACAGCCTCAAAAGCTTTACCGAAGAAAGTTAATAAAATAGTTAGGCAGGAACGGCCCCTCGTGAATCCATGCTGAGTATCGTTAATCAAATTATGTTTATCGAGATGGTTTCTTATAATATCAGCTATAATTGACTCTAGTAATTTGCCTACAATTGAGGTCAGGCTTATTGGGCGGTAATTTGACGGTAGTGACTTGTCCCCTGCTTTAAAAATAGGAATTACATTAGCCATCTTCCACATATCAGACACTACACCTGTTTGAAGAGATAAATTAAAAATGTTAGATATTGGTTCACAGAGTTCCATTTTGCATTCCTTAAGAACCCTTGCAAAAAGCTCATCAGGACCTGGCGATTTATTTTGTTTCAGTCGGTCTACTTGTTTCATAACCATTTCGCTAGTGACTGTGATATTACATAATTTATCTTCTTCAGGACCACTATAAAAATTAATTACTGGGATATTATTAGTGTCTTCCTGTGTGAAAACTGAGAGAAAATAATGTTTAAATATAGAGCACATATCATTCTCCTTGTCAGTAAGATGCCCAGAGTTATTTTTAAGGGGACCTATCTTATCTCTAACTTTTGTTCTATAAACCTGGAAAAAACTTTTTGGGTTAGTTTTTGAATCCCTAGCAACTTTTATTTCATAATCCCGTTTAGCTTTTCTCATCCCCTTTTTAACGTCCCTCTTAATGTCAGTATAATGATTTATAAGATGACCCTCACCTCTTTTTATGCGCCTATAAATTCCTTTCTTCTGCCCTAAAAGATATTTGAGCCTATTATTCATCCATTTTGTGTCATTTCTACTTGATCTAATTTCTTTATACGGGATAAATGTTCTTTGGGCAGCCTGTATAGTGTTCAGAAAACTGTCATATTGATAGCTCTCTTCGTTACCCCAGTCCACAGATGATAAGTGTTCTCTAAGCCCATTGTAATGTTCTCTACCCTTTCTTATTTTTCACAGCATTCTGATTTCTCCTTTCTTACACGTTTACCGTTGCCTCCACACATTGACTTCACTGACCCTAATGGGCCATAGATTTCCTCGCTTCTTATTGTTGACATACCTGTATTTGTGAATAATGACTTATTTACAATGGAATATTCGTGGCCTCAGGGGTAATCGTTGAGAGCTCCAGGTGTTGCTCTCCCAGTTTTCCCCAGTATGTGTCGGGTTACAAGAACCCAAAATTCGTTCAGCTGTTATTCGTCCCGTTTCGGGTTATGTGCTCTTGCATTTTTCTGATCCCTATCCTGATGACTCATTTAATGAGAGTGCCCTTCTTATGCGAGTTGGTATACCGTATCAAGAGGTCTTTGTTCGTTCTCTGCTGCATTATACTGCAGCCCGTATTTATTTGCACAGGTGGTATACAGTTTGCTCTCTATATCTCACCCCTTCCCATGCATTATGTATCTCGGATATTGCATTCTTGATCTCTTCTCTACCGCCGCCCATCTTGTTGTTAGGTGATTTTAATGCTCACCATCATCTTTGGGGAGGGTCCCACTGTGACTCTCGTGGTGATCAGTTGGAGACTCTTCTCACTTCTCATCCTCAACATGTTTTAAATACGGGGCTCCCACCCATTTTGACTCTAGCACTCAGTCTCTCTCTTGCATTGATCTTTCTATCTGCTCCTCGTCGATTGCACTTGATTACGCTTGGTTTATTCTCCCAGATTTGCACGACAGCGATCACTTTCCTATTTTTCATACTTCTACTATGTATTCCCGACCGCCTCGTAGCCCTCGTTGGCAATTTGGACAAGCAAATTGGGACTTATACTCTCATCTTACCACCTCATCTACTGATGAGCTGGTGAACCAGTTTTCGACCATAGTTTTGACTGCAGCATCACGTTCTATTCGTCAAACCTCAGGTAGGCATTCTCAGACATGCGTGCCTTGGTGGTCTCCTGCGTGTGCTCGTGCATGGGGCCATTATCGATATCATCGGACCTCAGATCGTCTTTTGGATTTTAAGCGGGCAAGGGCAGGCGCTCGCCGTGTAATTCGTGACACTAAACGCACTTGTTGTCTACCATTACCTCGACTTCCCCTATGTGTGCAGTTTGGAAGAAGGTACGGAAGTTGTGTGGCAAGTACAGTCTGGTCCCAGCTCCCGTTTTGCGGGTTACTGTTGTTAGTGTTGCGGAACCTCTTGAAGTTGCCACGGAAATTGGGAACTATCTTGTCTGGGCCTCCAAAGGGCTTCACCTTTGTCCCTCATTTATTGCATCCAAGTCTATCAAGGAGCAATTGCCCTTGGAGTTCTCTTCTAATGGAATGAAGCCTTATAATGTACCTTTAAAACTCTACTAGAACTAGAGTCCACGCTTCCCGCTTGCCAGTCATCGGCAGCTGGGCGTGATGATATTCATATCAGTATGCTGCAACATCTGCATTCAACAGCCCTAACTGTCCTTTTGCGTCTTTTCAATCTTATTTAAACACAAGAGATTCTCCCTCAACAATGGAAATCTGCCATTGTACTACCATTCCGCAAACCAGGCACCTCGGGGCTTGATACCTCTCACTATCGTCCCATTGTTCTGACCAGTGTAGTCTGCAAGGTGATGGAATGATTGGTGAACAGACGTCTGATGGGGAATTTGGAGACTCACAATAGTCTTTCTCCTCGCCAATATGGCTTTTGCAAGGGCCGCTCTACTTTTCACCCCTTTCTCACAGCAGTCCTTTTTGATCTTGAGAAGGCGTATGACACCACTTGGATGTATAACATTTTAGCCCAAGCCCACTCCTTAGGCCCTCGCGATAATCTGCCAACTTTCCTTACTGGTTTCTTATGTAAGAGACATTTTCACACCCATGTTGGTGCCTCGCTTTCCTCAGACTTTGTTCAGGCCAAAGGTGTCCCGCAAGGTTTTGTCCTTAGCACTACCCTTTTTCTCTTGGCTATAAATGACCTTCCTTCCGTTCTTCCATCACATGTTTGTTCGTCACTTTATGTGGATGACTTCGCTATAGCTTACGCAGGCGCTAACTGTTGCCTGGTAACGGCCTTCCTTCAAGATGCGATTAACCGGGTTTCCCATTGGGCCACTTCTCATGGATTTAAATTTTCTAGTACGAAAACCCATTTCATTACCTTCACTAAACGTCCTCTTGTCCCGGATATTACAATATTACACTATTTACACAGCTCATGTATTCCAGAATGTGATACGGTCAAGTTTCTAGGCCTTCCCTTCGATCGCTGGTTGACATGGAAACCTCACATTTCCTCGTTGATGGCAGCTTGCCATGGTCGGCTGAATCTCCTTAAAATTCTTCTTCTGTTCATGGGGAGCAGATCGCCGGACTCTCCTCCGTTTGCATCCCACCCTAGTCTTCTCCAAGTTGGATTATGGAGACCGAGTCTATTCTGCAGCTTCTCCTTCCACTCTTTCTAAGTTAGATCCTCTTCATCATCAAGGTCTACGTTTAAGCATTGGTGCATTTCGTTCATCCCCTCCTGAAAGCCTCTATACTGAGGCGAATGTTCCTTCCTTAGCTGATCGTCGTGATGCTCATTGTCTTTGTTACTTTGTCCGTGCTCATGACCTTCGTGTTCTGTCTACATATAAGTTGATTTCAGACGTTAGAAAAAGCTCATTATTTGTTCGACGCCCCTGCTTGCTCCGACCGTTTTCTCTTCGTCTTCACTCACTCCAGTCCTCTCTCCAGTTACCTCCCTTGTATGTTCATTTAGCGTCTGACTTTTTCTTTCCCCCTTGGGAGGTTCCAAAAGTTCGTGTCTGTTCTCCCCTACTGCCGTGCGCCAAAGCTCTCCTACCTACGACTACTTCTCGCTCTCTTTTTCTTGATCACTTACGGTCGTATTCTCATGCCGTTGCTGTTTATACAGATGGTTCTAAATCTTCTGATGGTTTTGGGTTTGTGGCGGTGTTTCCTGACGATGTTATCCGGGGTCATTTGTTTGACTAGGCTAGTATTTTTACTTCCGAGTTGTATGCCATCCTCATAGCACTTCTCAGTATTACATATATGTTTCCTTCTATGTTTGTAATTATTTCAGATTCTCTCAGTACTTTACAAGCCAATAAACAATTTGATTTCCCTCATCCATTAGTACTTTGTAATCAACTATGGTTGCGCCGAAAACAAAGACGTCGTTTTCTGTTGGGTCCCTGGACACGTTGATGTGCAGGGCAATGAACAAGCGAATGCTGCTTCTCGGTCAGCGGTGCATGATCTTCTGGTTTCCTATAGGGGTATTCCGTTTAGAAAATTTTTTCCAGTCATATCTGCCCGTTTTCGCAGCCATTGTCAACAATGGTGGTCGGGCATGCACCATAACAAATTGCACTGTATCAAACCCCTTTTAGGTTTGTGGCCATCTCTTACTACTGTTGCCGTACTCGAAAGACTGCGCTCTCCCGTCTCCGTATTGGCCATACTCGACTTACCCATTGGTATCTCATGGAATGACACCCTATTCATCTCTGTGAGTTTTGTCGGGTCCCTATTTCTGTTCTTCACTTTGTTGTAGACTGCCGGGTTTACCAGCGAGCTCACAGGATTTACCTCCACCGATGCAGCCGCCCTACCACTCTTACCTTATCTTCTCTTCTTGCAGACGGTCCTACCTTTTTGACTTTTTGTCAACACCTGCTTTACTATACGAACTTTGACACACAGCTCTTATTGTCCCTTCCACCCCTTTTCTCCCCTCACCTCTGATTCCCTCTCCACATAGCTTTTATAGCCTCAGCACTATTTTCTGTCCCGCAGCACAGTATGACCCTTGTCGGTTTAGCGCTTTCTTTGATTATAATAGTAATAATTGGAATATATTTTGATCACCTTTAATATTACAAATAAACGTGTCTAAAATCCATTGATAGCAGAATCAATGAAATTAAGGATTTGTCACAAAGATCAAAAATATTTTCACATACTTTTTATAGATTTTATAGAAACTGAAAAGCATTGAGGGCCTTTGTAAAAGAGTTTCTCAATTATTTTTATGAATGCAGTTTAAAAAGCTTTTTTTTTACCTTAGTTTAGATTGTACATTTGATTAACTCCTTCTATCAAATATAGTGTCATCAGCAACATCGTTCAGTAAGTAACAGTGTCAGGCAATTAGACTACTCATTTGGTAAATAAGAGGACATATATGTTTTAAGTTAAAGTTACTAACGATTTTCTCACTTTCAGTAACAGTCACAAGTATTGTTAAAAATGTCCGACAATTCAGTCTACTTATTCTGAACTTCATTTTTTTCAGCTACTGCAAAAGAAACAAAAATAATCTTTGATATACTTTATTAAATAGTTCAGTTCCATTTACATATGTGTACCTCCATCCGTAAGAAGTATATACAAGTTTATGCACAATTTCAGCAAATTACTTTATTCTGATATGTTTAATATTAAACAGAAATCACCATGATTGTTGAAATTCTTTTGTTTATTCACAACGTGACAGCAGATTTAATATGTCATTTCTCAGAATGTTGATAATGATATAATCTTGAATCTTTTTTCGGGATCAGTGATTACACTGTTTTTGCTCACGAATTCAAACAGACATTTCTTGCTCCACATCTCAAGTTATCAATAATTGGTTCAACATTCAATTTTATGTCTAACTCTCTGGACCTTCCACGGCTGTCTCAAAGCCTACAGATGTTCTGTAGCTTCAGTTAAATACTTTGTAAGCGATTCTAAACCGTTAAGCCGGATTGCATTTGGTTGTTATGTGGTGTAGATCTTTATACCATATAATTAGCATTACTAAAATTTAATCATCAGTAAATTTCCTGGATAACATTAAAGTTTCAGGCTTCACTGCATGATCAGAAGACGACTCGAATACATTAACTAAAGTATCATGAATTTCAACAATCTCATATATCAGTAACTGATATACCATTTTTCAACGTGTGTTGCTGAGTGGTTCCACAGAAAATATTAGAATACTGTCGTTCAAAATTGTCCATCTTGTTACAAATGCAGTAAGATTTACATGTTTTGTATGACACCAAACAAATTAAACAGCTTGTATGATTGAAGTTGCAATGTCTCCTACGACTAAATTCAGAGAATGGTAATCAAACAGGTTTAAAAATGCTCGTGAATTTCCTTGCTTATTTGCACATGAATGCCTTTCTTTTTCCATTTTATATTTAAGGCACTGTCATTTCCGCTGGCTCCTGCAATTCTTTAAGCTGATTTAAAAATTATTGAAGAGATATTTAATCACTATTAATAATGACTGAACTGTTGTTATTTCTACATAAAACTTAATAAACTGTTCTTGAAAAAATAATATCAGATTCAGTTGGATTCATGAATAATAATGTGAATTACATTTGATCAATAAGTCTAAAATCTGGCATTCAGTCAATTATAAATAATGTTAAACATGTGAAGCTCTACCTCTTTATAAATTGCTAAATTATCATCCCGAACACAAGAAGCTACTGCCAAAATCGTTTCATTTTGGATGTCTTGCTGTTCTGATTCTTAAGGATCCACTGCAAATGATAGGGCACTGTGATATCATACTTGCTTAGGACCTCTACGAGTCCTAAAATGTTGATGTTTTATAGACTTTAAAAGGTAGGCATCCAGGGCTGTTGCAAACCTAATCAGCCTTTTTGGCTCTGGCACTTGAAATAAAATTTGTAAATATTTACTTAGGAAAATCTCCAAGGGGCTAAATTGCCAATAATGTGAAATATAATTAACATGATAGACTGAAGAGGGGTGGAGGAAGGTGGTTAAAAAGGCGATTGCTATGTTACCATCACTTGATGTACAAACTCATACCTTCATTTAAGCAATCGGGAATGAGACTCGATTACTGAAAAATTAAAACAAAAATGTTTTAGATTGCAATAAACTGTCACCACTTCCTAGTATCCAAATATAAAGTAAAACCAAGGTATTGCCATCTTTTGAAGTGATACTAGTACTTAATAATTGGACTGGTGATGATGATTTCGACAGTTTAGTGGAGGGGGTATGGGAACATCTTGGACTACCCTTTGGGGGTTCTGTAATCGTAAAAATATTAAGTACAACTGATTTAGATACGAAATTGTCACCATTCACTTCAGCAACTTTTGGAAATGGTTAATTCCTAACCCCACCGTCGTTTTGGAAGTGATGACCACCCTCACTCCAGCAACCTGGGAGAGAGTGTTGACCACCCTCACTCCAGCAACCTGGGAGAGTGTGTTGACCATCCTCACTCCAGCAACCTGGGAGAGAGTGTTGACCACCCTCATTCCTGCAACCTGGGAGAGAGTGTTGACCATCCTCACTCCAGCAACCTGGGAGAGTGTGTTGACCATCCTCACTCCAGCAACCTGGGAGAGAGTGTTGACCACCCTCACTCCTGCAACCTGGGAGAGAGTTTTGACCATCCTCACTCCAGCAACCTGGGAGAGAGTGTTGACCACCCTCACTCCTGCAACCTGGGAGAGAGTGTTTACCATCCTCACTTCAGCATCCTTAAAGTAATAACGCCTATTTCTCCAACACTCTGAGGAAGTTTTGATCTACCTTAACTTCAGGGAAATTTGGCGGCCTCGAAGATTGTTAATTTATTTTACTGTTCGAATCTAAAACAGTAATAACCTCTCTTAATACAGAAGCCTCAGTAGAGCAGCATGAGGTACTAACTACCCTCACTACAGATGTTTTTTGAAATATTCTCCTCCCTTACCTTAGTAGTCTAAAGTAGTACTGACTTTCTTTTCTACATCAGTCTGAGGTAGCAGTTATTTATCGAATTACAGTTTTCTGATACAGTATTTACTGATTTCTCTCACTACGGTAATATGACGAAGTATTGACCTCCCTTACTAAAACAACCTGAGGAAGTAATGACTACTCTCACTACAATAACCTGACATAGTACTGACGTGCACTTTACACCTGCCGGAGGTAACATTGATCTCCCTCACTACTGCAGCCTGAGAAAGTATTTTTTTTTTCACGAATTTTCCAATGTTAGTCTCCTGCTATTAATCGTTAACGTGTGTTCACTTGCTAAATTGCCCCCACCACTGCTACAGTGGCCCTCACTGCGTTCGCCACTTCATTAAGGAATTTTTCATGTTGGTGCATGCCAATAAACAAGGGAACTGTCAGTTAGTCATTCTAAAAATTTAGCTCTCGCTCAGACCAAAGAAAATGGTCAGAAAATTGATTCACTATTCAACAAAGCGAATAAGCCGGGGGCGAGCTTCTGTCAGGCCCCTGCCAGGTTTGGCTGATTCTCACGGAGGCGACATACTCGAGTTCATAATTACTGAAGCTTTGTGTGTGCAAGAGAAATTCCTGAAACTTATATATTAATGAAAAATAGGAATTACTCCAAAGTTAAATGCTTCGATCTGCAAAACAAATTCGATTTACGAGCAGATCCACAGGCTCACAAGCTCCATTCAGATCCATTGAGCAAATTTCATTTTCTCCAACCTATTCCCAGGGATTAACTACAGGAAAGCTTTTTTTTTTTTTTTTTTTTTGAGGGAATTAAGGAAAGAAATTCTTCCGCAGAGGCAAGGGCAGAAAGTTCATATGTCTGCTAGATCCGAGGATCAAAAATTCATACGATCGGTTTGAAGGTAACAAAAGACACAACAGAGGACACATTTTTTATCACATCGGAAAGCATTGATTGGAGCAGAGTAAATTGGAAGAGAAAATTAGCCGGTAAAGAATACTTATAAAGTATATAGTCAACAGGAAGAGTAATTACAAGATTACTACCAAGGAATGATTTGGACGCTTCCTGAATCAGTAAACCTTGGGTTTGAACTAGATAAATAAGGATTAGTCTTGTAAGGACGATACACTATTTTGTCAAAACTGACAGAAAAGTATTTAGGCATTATATACATCAGTTGAGATTGGGATGTATCTTGCTTGAGGTTCCACCTGAGGTAGAGAGAGTGAGGGGTTAGGGAAAGGGAGGGACAAATCGGGTAACGTTGTGAACAGATTACCAGAACCAGTCATGCAACTAGTG
Source organism: Cherax destructor (assembly GCA_009830355.1). Lineage (NCBI taxonomy): Eukaryota > Metazoa > Arthropoda > Malacostraca > Decapoda > Parastacidae > Cherax > Cherax destructor. Next base: position 67,316 of record WNWK01005950.1, read on the forward strand.
GAATCAGAAATACAAATTAATTTTCATAGCTGGGGTAGACCAACAGGTCGAATTAAAAGCGTTTTACTTAAATGCTGAAAGTATATTACAAAACTATCTTCTTACACATTATCAAGGCAAAAGTACATCATTGTTTTAAATGATTCATAGTTTAACTCAGACACCCACCAAGTAGAACAAAATATCCAGGTGTGGATACAATATTTTTAACAAAACTGGCACTCATAAAATTTAGAAGCAGTTGAGTGATCCAAAATGTTTGCAATAAAATGCATTCAACATAAATTATATATATATATATATATATATATATATATATATATATATATATATATATATATATATATATATATATATATATATATATATATATGTCGTGCCGATTAGGTAAAACTGGTCAATTAGCAAGAACTCATTTAAAATTAAGTCCTTTGTAAAATTTTCTCTTATACGTTTAAAGATATATTTTTTAATTTATGTTAATGTAAAATTTATAATTTTGTACCAAGAGAAACTTTGAAAACCTACCTAACCTTATTACAACAAGCGCAATTTAATTTAGCTAACCAACTAAATATATTTTAGATACGTTAACATTAATTTAATAATAATCAAACACAATGAAATATATTTTTTCGTTATGTCAAGAATGATTTTGGCGAAATATTGATAAAAATATATTTTGTCTTATATGGCAAGAGAGATTTGTATTTAAAAAATAGAAGTTTTATAATCGGCACGACATATATATATATATATATGTCGTGCCGATTAGTAAAACTTGCGATTTTGGCTTAAATAGCAACGCTCACTTTGCCATATAAGACAAGTGAAATTGTATGCAATAATTTCGCCAAAATCATTCTGAACATAACGAAAAAATATATTTCATTGTGTTTGTTTATTATTAAATTAATGTTAATGTATCTAAAATATATTTAGTTGGGTTAGGCTAAATTAAATTGCGCTTGTTGTAATAAGGTTAGGTAGGTTTTCAAAGAAAGTTTCTCTTGGTACAAAATTATAAATTCTTACATTAACATAAATGAAAAAAATATATCTTTAAACATATAAGAGAAAATTTTAGAAAGGACTTAATTTTAGATGAGTTCTTGCTAATTGACCAGTTTTACTAATCGGCACGATATATATATATATATATATATATATATATATATATATATATATATATATATATATATATATATATATATATATATATATATATATATATATATATATATATATATATATATATATATATATATATGTCGTGCCGATTAGGTAAAAACTTGCGATTTTGGCTTAAATAGCAACGCTCACCTTGCCATATAAGACAAGTGAAAATTTGTGTATGCAATAATTTCGCCAAAATCATTCTGAACATAACGAAAAAATATATTTCATTGTGTTTGTTTATTATTAAATTAATGTTAACGTATCTAAAATATATTTAGTTGGGTTAGGCTAAATTAAATTGCGCTTGTTGTAATAAGGTTAGGTAGGTTTTCAAAGTTTCTCTTGGTACAAAATTATAAATTCTTACATTAACATAAATGAAAAAATATATCTTTAAACGTATAAGATAAAATTTTAGAAAGGACTTAAATTTAGATGAGTTCTTGCTAATTGACCAGTTTTACCTAATCGGCACGACATATATATATATATATATATATATATATATATATATATATAATATATATATATATATATATATATATATATATATATATATATATATATATTTTTTTATTATATTAACACATCGGCCGATTCCCACCAAGGCAGGGTGGCCCGAAAAGAAAAACCTTCATCATCATTCACTCCATCACTGTCTTGCCAGAATATATATATATATACAGTGGACCCTCGGTTTCGTTGAAAATTCATTCCAGAATGCTGTTTGAGTGCCATTACCGAACGAATTTGTTCCCATAATAACAAATGTAAATTACATTAGTCGTTTCAAAACCCTAAAAATACACTTACAAAAGTTCTTACAATAATACATTTAATTATTGATTCGAGTTTGAGGTGAACGAAAACCGAGTCACTATATATATATATATATATATATATATATATATATATATATATATATATATATATATATATATATATATATATATATATATATATATATATATATATATATATAATATATATATATGTCGTGCCGATTAGGTAAAACTGGTCAATAGCAAGAACTCATCTAAAATTAAGTCCTTTCTAAAATTTTCTCTTATACGTTTAAAGATATATTTTTTTCATTTATGTTAATGTAAGAATTTATAATTTTCTACCAAGAGAAACTTTGAAAACCTACCTAACCTTATTACAACAAGCGCAATTTAATTTAGCCTAACCCAACTAAATATATTTTAGATACGTTAACATTAATTTAATAATAAACAAACACAATGAAATATATTTTTTTCGTTATGAGAAGGGTAAATAATTTTAATGTTCGGTGTAATGGGAAACCCAGCACTTCAGTTTCCTCAGTAAAATATCTGGGAATCCCCTTTGACCCATGCATGTCACAAGAATTGATAGGGAACACCGAATGCCAGGCTGAAGTTCCTCTATAGACAAGCACAGTGTCTACCTACTAAGACTAGCTCTTATACAATGGCATATGGACTACGCTGCACGTCATGGTACTCTGCCTGACAAAAAAATAATGAAAGATAGACTATAAATCACCCAGAACAAAATGGTAAGATTCATCCTGGACCTAAGTCCAAGAGAACATGTAAGCCAGGATAAATTACAACAATTAGATATGCTGAATGTTGAAAACAGAGTAAAATAACTGAAGTTAAATCAAATTTATAAAATTGCTCACAAACAGTGTCCAGAATATCTTGCTGCCAATTTTGTCAAAGCTGGGAACCAAAGCAATCACAGTACTAGGGGGAGAGAGGACATCAGTCTGTGGCCAGGCTTCAAACACCTTTTATTGTACAGCAGTAAAGAAATGGAACAGACTGCCTGCACATGTCAAAGCCAGTCATACCATGAACCAGTGCAAGAAGAGTGCCAAAAGGTATCTAAGGGAGGAGAATTATTTTTTATTTTTTTTAGCTAAAACACATGTAAATATGAATAACTCATTTTACCTTATTCCTAGTATATCTCCTTTATAGTATACTAATGGGATCGAAAGTCAAGTCTGACCCGAAACTGCTGTATAGTCACATTACGAGGAAGACAACAAACACCAGGTATGTGAGGAGCTCAACACGAGATTTAAGGAGGTATTTACAGTGGAGGCAGGAAGGACTCTGGGAAGACAATACAGAGTGGAATACCAACAAGGAGTATACCAAGTGTTGGATGAAGAAGTTGCTCAGTGACCTTGATACCTCAAACGCGATGGGACCGGACAACATCTCCCCAAGGATCCTTTGAGAGGGAGCAGATATGCTGAGTGTGCCACTAACAAGAATATTCAACACATCCCTTGAAACTGGGCAGCTACCTGAGGTATGGAAGAAGGCAAATGTATTTCCCATTTTTAAGAAAGGAGAGAGAAACGAGGCACTAAACCATAGACCAGTGTAAATTACGTGTATAGTGTGCAAAGTCATGGAGAAGATTATCAGGAGGAGAATGGTGGAACACCTGGAACGGCACAAGATTATAAACGACAACCAGGACGGATTCATGGAAGGCAAATCCTGTGTCACAAACCTTCTTGAGTTCTATGACAAAGTAACAGAAGTAAGACACGAGAGGGAGGGGTGAGTTGATTGCATTTTCTTGGACAGCAGGAAGGCCTTCGACACAGTTTCTCATAAGAGATTAGTGCAGAAGTTAAAGGATCATGCATGTATAACAAGAAGGGCACTGCAATGGATCAGAGAATACCTGACAGGGAGGCAACAATGGGTTATGGTCCGTGATAAGGTATCACAGTGGGCGCCTGTGACGAGCGGGGTCCAACAGGGTCAGTCCTAGGACCAGTGTTATTCTTGGTATATAAGAATGACATGACGGACGAGATAGACTCAGAAGTGTCTCTGTTCGCAAATGATGTGAAGTTAATGAGGAGAATTAAATCAGATGAGGATCAGGCAGGACACCAAAGAGACCTGGACATGTTGGACACCTGGTCCAGCAACTGGCTTCCCGAATTTAACCCCGCCAAATGCAAAGTCATGAAGATCGGGGAAGGGCAAAGAAGACCGCAGACAGAGTATAGGCTAGGTGGCCAAAGACTGCAAATCTCGCTCAAGGAGAAAGATCTTGGGGTGAGTATAACACCAAGCACGTCTCCGGAAGCAAACATCAACCAGACAACTGCTGCAGTAAACGGGCGACTGGCAAACCTGAGAATAGCGTTCCGATACCTTAGTAAGGAATCATTCAAGACACTGTACACCGTGTACGTCAGGCCCATACTAAAGTATGCAGCACCAGTTTGGAACCCACACCTGGTCAAGCACGTCAATAAATTAGAGAAAGTGCAAAGGTTTGCGACAAGGTTAGTTCCAGAGCTACGAAGAAAGGTTAAGGGAAATCAGACTGACAACACTGGGGGACAGGTGGGTTAGGGGTGACATGAAAACGACATACAAAATACTGCGGGGAATAGACAAGGTGGATAGATACAGAATGTTCCAGAGAGGGGACACAGAAACAAAGGGTCACATTTGGAAGTTGAAAACTGAAATGAGTCAAAGGGATGTTAGGAAATATTTCTTCAGCCATAGAGTAGTCAGGAAGTGGAATAGTCTAGCAAGTGATGTAGTGGAGGCAGGAACCATACATAGCTTTAAGACGAGGTATGATAAAGCTCATGGAGCAGGGATTGAAGGGACCCAGCAGCGATCAGTGAAGAGGCGGGGCCAGGAGCTGAGTCTCGACCCCTGCAACCACAATTAGGTGAGTACAATTAGGTGAATACACACACACACACACACACACACACACAAACATATATATACACACACTAAAGAAAGTACAAAGGTTTGTAACAAGACTAGTCCCGGAGCTAAGCGGCATGTCCTACGAGGAGAGGTTAAGGGAAATCGACCTGACGACACTGGAGGACAGCAGACATAGTGGGGATATGATAATGACATATAAAATACTGAAATAAATCGATAAGGTGGACAGAGACAGTATGTTCCAGACATGGGACACAGCAACAAGGGGTCACAGTCGAAAGTTAAAGACTCAGAAAAATCACAGGGATGTTAGGAAGTATTTCTACAGCCACAGAGTTGTCAGGAAGTGGAATAGCTGTGAAGTGATGTAGTGGAGGCAGGATCCATACATAGCGTTAAGAAAAGATATGATAAAGCTTATGGAGCAGGAAGAGTGACCTAGTAGCGAGCAGTGAAGAGGCGGAACCAAGAGCTGTGAATCGATCCCTGCAACCACCACTAGGCGAGTACAACTAGGTGAGTACACACATACACACACACATACACACACACACACACACAAACACACACACACAAATACACATACACACACACACACGCACATACACACACATACACAAACACACACAAACACACACACACAGACACACACACACACACACACACACACACACATACACACATAACACACACACACACACACACAGAATGTTCCAGAGATGGGACACAGCAACAAGGGGACACAGATGGAAGTTGAAGACTCAGATGAATCACAGAGATGTTAGGAAGTATTTCTTCAGTCACAGAGTTGTCGGGAAGTGGAATAGTTTGGGAAGCGATGTAGTGGAGGCAGGCTCTATACATAGTTTTAAGCAGAGGTATGATACAGCTCATGGCTCAGGAAGAGTGACCCAGTAGCGGCCAGTGAAGAGGCGGGGCCAGGAGCTTTGAATCGACCCCTGCAACCACAACTAGGTGAGTACAACTAGGTGAGTACACACAAAGCCTGGAGAACAATGCTCTGTTGTGTGACAATTAAGGGAGTTTGTATTATAAGAAAAAAAAAGCAATATTAATTGGTGATTTTGGCGGTCGAAATATAAACTGAAATCCTCTAAGAGACGCCCAGGTGGCTGCCAGTCATGTCAACTTGACTGAAGACAACTTTCAAACTCTCTTTGATATTATCCACTCATCGTAACAATAATTTTGTGCTGTTCTGCCGGCAGAAGTAGGAAACAGGACTACAACATCACTGTTACAGAGCAGCAGACTCTTATAAAATGTGCTAAGGTATCAGTAATGTACACTAACTAGAAGTAAAAGATAGACGTAAAGTACAGCAATGCTGAACCAATTATAAAACAAAAAAGTTTTAATGTTGAAAAGGATAACATTACAAGAAAAATCAAACATGAAAATGCCAAAGAGAATCAGTCTAGATAACAGGACAACTAGTCAAGGCTTTAGACAATAAACTTCCTAGGTAACAAAAATATACAAGTAAACAAAAGGAGGCTGTTTTCAGGGAGATAATAGTTAATTTTCAGGTAAATAATAATAACCTAATACTCAGGTGCTTCCATAATTTAAGATCATGCACAAATTTTAGGCTGAAACAATAAACAGATGTACTAGATTTTCAAACAGTATTCATATAGGTAACCCATCAAATATTTTTCTTCATAATAAAAGCACATGGTTTAAGGGACATACTCTCTGCCAGGACAAGTGACTGACTTACACACAGGAAGCAGTGAGTGGTCCTCTGTCTGAATGGTTGGTTAAAGAGACTGGATTGCAAAATGGATCGATTCATGGTCTCGAGAGAGAATCTTAGATAACAAAATTTGGGAATGACAGAAAACTGGGGAAAGGTGAGTTATTCATTGTAGATTGTCTGAGTATTCAGAGTTACCAGGATATGTTAGATTGTTGTTTTAGATGTGGAATATGAGTATCAGGGATGGAATGTATGAAGTAATGCATTTTGATATAACAAATTCAAACATCAATATAAATTTTACTGACAAAAGAAGAAACTGAACCTTGGAAAAATTATAAACATTGATTTTTTTTCAATAGTACCAAGCAATGCAAATCCACGAACAGCAAAGCTTCCAGAATGTTAGTGTTCATTGTGAGATACTTCGAGTGTAAGTCACAAAATATCACATTAACTCTATAATGCACTTATTAAACCGAAATCAACAAGATTTTGTCTCAAAATTATTGTATACAATTTTCACCAAATCATATGAAGAAAGACTGAAATCATTCTACCTCTTGTTTCTCAGGAATCAGACACTTCGAGGAGAGCTCGTTCAAACCTTTAATGGCTTTGACAAACTCACATTCAAAGAACAATCTGAAGTTTAATGATAATCTGTTACTTGGAATAATGTAATGAAACCACGTACGCAAAGGTTTGTTTAAAACAAATTTAACCGAATCAAACAAACAGTCTCGACCTGTATTTTAAGAGCTAAGACTATACAGTCATTTTAGAACAGGATACACTGACATTTAGCAAGTATAGGATGCTTGACAACACTGAAATCAATGGTTTCTCGATGTTTGTTCAGCAAATTCATCAGGACGAATATACCATTGTATATTTTTCCCCGTGTTTATGTTGGAAACGGCCCAAGGTGGTGAGAGAGCCATATGATTTACTATTAGTAGTGAATATTTGGCCTGTTCGACATATTCTTGAGCGATATTTTATTTTGGAGCTTCTGCTTTCCCGGGGATCGAGTCAGACGGTGCGTCGCCCTCACACTGAAGTAAGACACTGACTCCTCGTAGATGGTGAACGAAAAAGCACATTTGCTCTCACCATTCTGTCTTTTCTTTAGTGCTTTATTTCTGTTTTTTTCTCAGCATTTTTCCTCAATACTTATCCCTATTCACTCTTTGTCTCCTCATCTGTCCTGCATTACTCCTCTTCTCCCTCAAACTAATGTCTCTCAAATACCTCACCAAACTTTCCTCTAATAATTTGGATTCAGCCTGAATTATGAGTTAATGAGCTGTAGAAGCTGTATCTGTGAGGGAATAATCTTTAATAATCCCATATCTTGAATTTGTTTAAATATATTTATATACATTTTACGTCATAATGTATGTGGCACATTAAGAAATACGTACTAAATTAAGGTGTGATTAGAACTCACTCAAAATAACTTGAGAACATTTGTGATTATTTGGGAAGTGAATCTACCAGGAAAACTTAAGCAATTCTTCCCAGAGACATTTTCTTATGAATCCATATGCTTTTATTTGCATATAATGGAAGAATAGAATTAAACTCAGTACAAAGAGTTACTGAAAATAGTAAATAAATAATATATTTACAATACTTAGCGAAAAATCAAAGAAACTGATAAAGCGATAAAAATACAACCCCTACTGAAAAAAATATCATTAAAATTGGAAAATATTGACTTAACTTTGAAATTCATCCTAGAAGCAGTCTCTTGAATCACCTTTACCAGGATATAAAAACAATCTAAAACTACCTTAAATATTTTATCTATCTAAAGGCACAGTGTCTTTCCAGAGTAGCTAATTTTTAAATATATTAACTTTACATTCATAAAGCCTTTTGGAAGAAACATAAGCTTTCCATCATCAGTCTCTTACCTAGACACACACAGAAAACAGTATAAATTAAACACATGTGTAACATGTGGGTATCTTCATTCTGTAGATGTTTCGCCAATCAGTGCCTTTATCAGTACAATACAGAAGAGTGAAGATGAGGTAATGTCTCCCTCAGCCTAGAGGCAGGTATTCAGTACAGCAGTCTTGATGAAGATTAAGATACTGTAAACCTTCCAGGCTGAGGGACTGATTCCTTATCTTGTACGTCTTCAGTCTTCTGTATTGTATTGATAAAGCCACTGGTTAGGGAAACTTATACAAACTAAAGATACCCATATGTTGCACAGGTGTTTAGTTCATAACTTGTCTAATTCATATATTGATATACACATTGAAAACTACAACCTAAACACAACAAAGCTTCATATGACACTTGTCACCAAACATTTCTTTTTGAGGGAAGTGATCAACATTAACACAATCTGATATTTTATTTATCTAAATTTAACATGAACCATCACTACACAACACAGATTCTTCCATATTACCTTCTTGGTAACAATCACTTGAAAGGAAGTATATTCGAAAATTGCGTAAAGTACCGTGACTTACATGTTCATCCACTTCCACGAATGTTCACCATCTAAACGCACGGAACCTTTACAAAGTAAATAGTAACAAGAAAAACTTACCTGTACAAACGTTTAATACTATTTATTATATTACCTTTCTCTCCATGAACAGACCTTTCCTTAACTTAACCCGCCTTGAAAACCATGTTATCTATTGGAGAAACACTTTTATATATCACCTTCCGGCAAATTGCTTTGAAAATTACTTTGAAACCTATTATATTTTCAAAGTATATATTACCATTACACTTTCTCTTTAGAACAAATTCATGCCATGAAGCACTGTCATTGCATAGGCCATCTTAAAACACATGATACATTTGTTCTGAGAGATAACACATGACGCAACGGCTTGAATTTGTCTTGCGTGATGCTTGAATTTGTCTTGCGTGATGCTTGAATTTGTCTTGCGTGATGCTTGAATTTGTCTTGCGTGATGCTTGAATTTGTCTTGCGTGGTGAGACTGAAGCATTATTGTCATTGCACTATTGTCTAAAATTGCCTTGACAGTAATGAAGTTTTCGACCTTGGTTCGTTGCTTCTAGTTTGATGATGTGAGCTTAAAGAGCTATAAGATGACACCTGAAAGAGGTCAGAAACTCTTCACAAGTTTGCGTGAAAATTTGAGGTGGCTAGGTAACTCAGTTTTTGCAGATGTTTCCTGATTATTTTCCAGTGTTTCGGATTATAAAAGAAAATAATTGGTAATATTAGAAGAATTAAAAAAAAATATCAGATTTATAAAAAAAAAACTACTTAAATTTGAAAGAATGAACGTACAAACTATGACCATTCATCTATTTCCATGGATTAATTTGAGCCCTACTCGGCATGCATAAAAAACACAGACAAATCAGATATGTCTTACGAAATACGTTCTTTAATATTATTGTTATTCAAATTGGCGTTTATGACCTTTTACTTGATGTCACCTAATATAACAAGCATTTAAATCACATTCAGAGATAAATGGAACACTCTAGTGAACACTAGTGAACATTCATGAACTATCGAAATACAATGAATCATCTTACGTGTACAGAATACCTTACTTTTCCTTGAACAGCTTTGAAAATTTATTACCTTTCGGTAGAAATTAGTCGTGAAACATGGTCTAAAAAAACAACCTATAAAGAACTGGTTTTACAAGAAAGAAACATTACCTTTGGGAAAATTAGCCTTTTGAGAATGTGGATTTAATGGAGCAAACGATTTTCATTAATTAATCACACATAACGATCGTCAAATGAATAAAGTATATTAAAACAAAATCTATACTTATCCTGCATTGGTTGAGAAGACAATTCAAGGATCGACACCATGCCTAGCCCTTCTAGGGCAGGGTAGGTGCCAAAGCTAGAGCTTGCTACCATCTGCAGCTCGCAAGACTGCCCTTCCCGTCAACCTCCCTGGGGCGGGGAAGATGGCAGACCAGAGAGGCCTAGCTTCTCCCTACCAGCCCCTTGCTGGTTGGGAATGTGGCTAGGCCTGGGGCCAGTTGGTCCCATCGACGAGGGGGTACTTTTACCTCCTCCCATGGGAGACATAGGTCTCTGATACTACCCCGACAGGGAGCCGGAGCCGGGTCGCCATCTGGAACAGGCCCGTGCCGGGAGAATTCCAGGCGAATCAACACCTCCACCACCTGTTTTAGATAGTCATGGCAGAAAATAAAGCCTGTACAAAGGTTTGAATAAATGATTTAAAAAAACTGACAAGATGATAAATGAGACACTTGTGCAGAGGAATGTAGATGCCAGTGTCTTCTGATTCCAGTGCAGAGAAAGGTGGAAGATGAGAAGCAGTTTGATATAATCAGTTCCTCAACCTGGAGTTGATGTGTTCATCTATCAACAGTGATAAATTTGCAGCAGTATATTTACCCCCATCTATACGAATATGCTGCACATTTATTTAAATTGATGGACCGAACACACCGATTCCAGGCTGATGGACTGATATCCTCGAGCTCCTCGTCATGTTCCACCTTTCTCTTCATTGTACTGAAGAAGCCACTGGCTGGCGAAGCGTTTCCAGAATGATACCCAAATGTTGAACAAATGTCTGATTTTCTCTAATCCTTCTTAAAAGAATTAAATCATTCATTAATGACGTGCAGGATGCATGCAACCTTAATGACCATCATGTAATACAGTAACGCAAGACTATTTATTAGTTTGTAGACTGCCTCTGTCCTATTTTGTTATGTTTGTTAACACTACATTGGTTCTAGACAGGTCGAGCACACACCTGACCCTGACACTAAATTCTGCACTAGATGGGATTTTTATTTTGGTTCAGTAGTTCAGGATTATAAGGATCATTGTGTGGTTCTGGATGGTGTAAGAAATTTCCAGTTCCTCAAATTTGGAAAGATAACTAATAATTGATCATTTTAAACTATAACCACTTAGTTTAAATGTGCACTTATTCTTTGGCACCGTGTTACATAATGAACATTTAGTTATTCTCAGTCCACTCCCTCGTTAGGTGGGTCATCAAAAGTGGAAGGTTCATTCTCTGAAGAGCGTGATAATAATGAGCGAAATGAAGTATACTCAAACTAACCTTCACAATTCCCTAATTAGCAAGTACTGAATGACCTAGTCTGGGATTGAAGTCTTATCTAATCCAGAGCTGATGTTTTGACATTTCGACTCTAAATGTGAATTTTTCGGAATCAAGTTAGCCGTGTGAATTCCCTTGAAAAAATAGGTATCTGACTATTGCGACTTTTTCTAGAGTTTGTTACCACTTATTTGTATTACTACTCTGATCTGTATTGCGCTTTTTACAAAACATGAGTTGATCCATCGGACTGACAGCTCTACAAGAAAACTAAAGGCAGTTTTGCTTCATAATGGCTATAACACTTCCTTCTAATTCCTGAAGGTGAAGCAAATCATTAGAAGGACAATTATTAGAGAGTGATGTGTTTGATCAACTACTAAGGACGCAAAAGCAGGCATCTGTTGACCATTTGATGCTAGGATTTCTGCAGGAATGTAAATTGGTTAAATGAAACTTCACTGGTTTCTGTCTATTGGAAAGCAGATGGTTGTGGTATATGGAAGAGTATAGATTACGCAGGTAATATCAACTAAACGGTAGAAAAATAAAACTGTTGTTTAAAATAAATATCTAGCAATAATTTCAGTATTGTCTGGACTTCTAGATAGCAATCAAATGAGAACTTTTAAAGAGCATGTTGAGGATTTCATTGAAAGACATTAAAAAATAGGGATCAAAACATTAAATGACTGATCAGCGTACTCGCACATAGATATTTTTAGACCCAAATAGGGTGACATGAGTAGAGAGTACAGTGAAATAATTTTTATCAGGTCATTCATATCGCTGATAAGAATGATCAGAGGCTATGATGATCCCATGAGAGTATAGTGCAACTGGGGTGCAATGCAAGAGGGTCTTAAAGAATATTTAAAAAAAAAAAAATGATGTTTAGAAGTCTTTAGTTCATCTTCCAATGTAGAATTAACAATATAATACAGTGTAACACTCACAGTATAAGAATGTTTTTCACTCTGAATCAGATGAGTCAGAGGGATTTTAGGAAGTATTTCTACAGCCTCAGAGTTGTTAGGAAGTTGGACACTCTGCAGAGTGAAGTGGTAGGGGCTCGATACATACAAAGCTTTAAGAAGAGATACAACAAGGCTCTTGTAGCCGGGAGAGAGTGGACCTGGTAGAGACCAGCGAAGAAGCCAAGAACTGTGAATCGATCCCTGCCACCACATACACAGGAATGCAATGTAACATTTTCAATGTGTTGAATGTAGCATTCGCATGTGTTATTTACACACATCAATTTTATAGGTTAAGAGCTCAATTCAGAGCCCAGCCCTAAGGTATTCAATATTACTGTGTAATACTATTATTGTGGTACTATGTAAACCCTACACTGAGGTACTGTTTAACACTTATACTGTGAAAGTGTACATTTTACTGTGTAATACCGTAAAGTACAAAGTGTGACACATTGTATCTCTGACAGTGCCTGATAAATAGGGGAACTTAATGTAATACAGTGCGTCACTTACAGTGTGATGCAGTGTAGCCCTTACAAAGAAATACTGTGAAGCACTAACACTGTGATACATTATAGTACTTACAGTGTGATACAGTATAGTACTTACAGTGTGATAAAGTTATATGACTTACACTAATATACAGAGTAGGAATTACAGTGTAATACAGTGTGGCAGTTTCAGATTGATACAATGTTATACAGTTAAGCACTTCTAGTGATATACATCATAGATTTAGCAGTGTGATACATTGTAGCAATATGCATGAGATACATCGTAGCTCATTCAGTATGATGCAGTATAGCACTTGTAGCATTATAACACTTGCAGTGTGATTCACTATAAAGTTTACACTGCGATACAGTGCATTACAGTATTATGCCATGTAGAACTTAAAGTATGATACAATGGGACATATTCAGTGTGAAACAATTATATATATATATATATAAAATATATATAAAATATATATATATATATATATATATATATATATATATATATATATATATATATATATATATATATATATATATATATAATAAATATATATATATATAATATATATATATATATATATATATATATATATTTTATATATATATATATATATATATATATATATATATATATATATATATATATATATATATATATATATATATATATATATATATATACATATACAAAGCTGAAGGGGATAGGCGAGTTGCACTGGGGAGAAATAAAAGGATTAAGTCAGGAGTATCTGAGAGAGTTAAAGCTAAGGAAGGGGTAGCAATAATGTTGAAGGATCAGTTGTGGAAAGAGAAGGGGGAATATAAATGAATAAATTCAGGGATTATGTGGATTAAAATAAGGGCCAGATGAAAAGTGGATCATATTAGGTGAGTATGCACCTGGAGAAGAGAGGAGTGTGTAGTAGAGAGAGAAATTTTTAGAGATGTTAAACGAATGTATAGGAACCTTTGAACCAAGTGAGAGAGTAATTGTGGTAGGGGACCTAAATGCTAAAGTAGGAGAAACATTCAGAGAGGGTGTGGTAGGTACGTTTGGGGTGCCAGGTGTAAATGACAATAGGAACTCTTTGATTGGACTTTGTATATAAAAGGGTTTGGTTGTAGGTAATACATATTTTAAGAAAAAGATGATAAATAAGTATACAAGATATGATGTAGGGCGTAATGACAGTAGTTTGTTGGACTACGTATTGGTAGATAAAAGACTGTTGAGTAGACTTCAGGATGTACATGTTTATAGAGGCGCCACAGATATATTAGATCACTTTTTAGCTGTAGCTACAGTGGGAGTAAAAGGTAGATGGGATACAAGGAAAAACGAAGCAGCAAGCAAAAGAGGGGTTAAGGTTTATAAACTAAAAGAGGAGGCAGTTAGGGAAAGATATTAACAACTATTAGAGGATAGATGGGCTAGTGAGAGTGTAGGCAATGGGGTCGAAGATGTATGGGGTAGGTTTAAGAATGTAGTGTTAGAGTGTTCAGCAGAAGTTTGTGGTTACAGGAAAGTGGGTGCGGGAGGGAAGAAGAGCGATTAGTGGAAAGTTGATGTAAGGGAGAAAAAGTTAGCATATGAGAGTTTTTTACAAAGTAGAAGTGAAGCAAGGAGGAAAGAGTATATGGAGAGAAAAAGAGAGGTTAAGAGAGTGGTGAATCAATGTAAAAATATAGCAAATGAGAGAGTGGGTGAGATGATATCAACAAATTTTGTTGAAAATAAGAAAAAGTTTTGGAGTGAGATTAATAAGTTGAGGAAGCCTACGAATGAATGGTTTTGACAGTTAAAAATAAGAGAGGAGAGTTATTGGGAGGTATTGGGAAGATGGAGGAAATATTTTGAGGAGTTGTTAAACGTGAGGAAGAGCCAGTTGTGAGAGTCGTGGAAGTTCGTGAGGCAGTGGGTAGAATGAAAGGGTGTAAGGAAGCTGGGATTGATGGAATACAGATAGAAATGTTAAAGGCAGTTGGGGATATAGTTTTGG
>WNWK01005950.1:87500-112693 GCA_009830355.1 Cherax destructor
GAATAATACTATACTTAGAATATTTGAATAAAAACTCATTGTATATTTCATAGACTTTCGTTGTATGTCCACCCCAAAGATATTAATGAATAGGTAGTTTTATTTTAACACAAATATCTTTTGATGTTTGATTTTAAGTGTTCACATAATTATAACAATTTCATACATACATGCATGTATAGGCGACTATGCATTGACATTTATGGACTTTCATACACATATGAATGCACTTGTTTGAATTTTGTGTGCAAAATAAGTAACTTGAAAGAACATGAATGTCCACATTATATATGTGGGTAGATTTTGGTCATTCACGGGTATGTACTGTGTAGCTTTGAAGTGAAGTAATACAAGATATCTTCATTACCAGCGATTAGTTGCAGGGAAGATGCATGAGCGAGCAGCCACCCAGACCTCCTCGGCTGGAGCTCTAGGAGGGAACTGCCATGGGACACCCAACCACCATGGAATTTGAGTCTGCTCTTCCAGGATTCCAGGTTTTAGCTGCCACAGCACATCCTAGAAGAAAGAAGTCAAATACTGCTCGGCTACAATTTCAGCTTTCAACTGCTGCAGCGAATCCTAGAAGGATGGGTTTGCTAGAGTTTCAATTTTGAATAATCACTGGGCACCCTAGAAGGGGTGGAGACTGGACATGTTCTTCTAGGGCGTCAAATCTACTTATATTGCTTCTGTACTGTATTCACCTGTATCCCAATGAATTAGTCTCTTGTACAAGCGTAACCTTTTGGCAATAAATACAATGGAACCTCGGTACTCGAACAGCTCTGTAATCAAACAATTCGGTACTCGAAGACTTTGCTCGGTAAAGAAATACCTCCCGTATGCTCGGCACTTGACCAAATAAACACGACCTGCCAGAACATGTTCGTCAGTCTCCCCGCAGGTGTCGCTCAGTCCAAAAATCCCCTGAACTTCACTGTCAAGTATATAGTGTTCCTTCGCAATTTTGTTTTGTTTTTTAAATAATTTGTTTAAATAAGTCACCATGGAGCCTAAGAAGATTAGTGATAACAACCAACCTAAAAGAAAATTGGTTAGAGTGTGTTTGCCCTGATGTAAACACCGCCTCTGCCTCTCCATATAATATGCTTTTTATTATTAATTTCAGCGTCTTTATTGTGCTTCTAGGTTATCTATCGTGTTTCTGATATCAAGTTGGAATAAATATAATAGATAGATAACCTTTATTACTAATATTAACGTAATTACACAAATTATGATCGCGCCACCGCTAGTATCTGGCTATGGAGACAAGTCATCAGATACTGAATGCTCCTTCTTCTGGCCCCTCCCTCTCTCTCCTATGGCTCCTCCCACTTCGGGCCTCTCTTATATTACGCTTGCTTTCCATTTTGAATTTTTATTTGCACAAAAAAATAGAAGACTTACTGCATTATTGAAAAAATGGTATAAATAATAACAGTGCATTTGTGAAAGCATATTAAACCTACCAGTTGACGTTTATTGGACACGTGACGTGATTCGTTTAATCTTGAACATCAGCAAAAATCGAACATTTCCGCTACTTTGAGCTCAATTTCAAGGTACTTTTATTCTGTAAACCATTCAAAGTCATCTCTATTCCTGTAATACATCATTCATTCTATCAAATGAGAACAATAAAAAGAGAATAAAATTATAAATACCATACGATAATACATCACAAAGTCGCTGAAAGTGTGTTTTTAGGGGTCTGAAATGGATTAATCTAATTTATATTATTTTTTATGGGAAAAATTCGTTTGGTACTCAATCAGATCGGCACTCGAACAGCGTTCTGGAACGAATTTAGTCCAAGTACCAAGGTTCTACTGTATATCAAAGTGATGCAAATGTGTCTTATTCATCAACTTACCAATACAGTAATGTATACCATAACGTTATATTATAACCTCAGGTTCTCAAGGCCTGTTATCCTGAGTGTAAAAGGGAGCTTGGAACAAAGAAACACAGTAGAAAAACTTTGAATTGTATTTTCCTTCACCAAATATATTGAATTGTATTTTCCTTAACCAAATATATATATATATATATATATATATATATATATATATATATATATATATATATATATATATATATATATATATATATATATATATATATATATATATATATTGCGAAAAGTGGGTCATAAAAAGCGTGTATGCACCTGGAGAAGAGAGGAGTGTAGAGGAGAGAGAGAGATTTTGGGAGATGTTAAGCGAATGTATAGGAACTTTTGAACCAAATGAGAGAGTAATTGTGGTAGGGGACCTAAATGCTAAAGTGGGAGAAACATGCAGAGAGGGTGTAGTAGGTAAGTTTGGGGTGCCAGGTGTAAATGATAATGGGAGCCCTTTGATTGAACTTTTGTATAGAAAGGGGTTTAGTTATAGGTAATACATATTTTAAGAAAAGAGGATAAATAAGTATACAAGATATGATGTAGGCGTAATGACAGTAGTTTGTTGGACTATGTATTGGTAGATAAAAGACTGTTGAGTAGACTTCAGGATGTACATGTTTATAGAGGGGCTACAGATATATCAGATCACTTTTTAGTTATAGCTACAGTGGGAGTAAAAGGTAGATGGGATACAAGGAAAATAGAATCAGTAAGTAAAAGAGAGGTGAAGGTTTATAAACTAAAAGAGGAGGCAGTTAGGGTAAGATATAAACAACTATTGGAGGATAGATGGGCTAGTGAGAGTGTAGGCAATGGGGTCGAAAATGTATGGGGTAGATTTAAAAATGTAGTGTTAGAGTGTTCAGCAGAAGTTTGTGGTTACAGGCGAGTGGGTGCGGAGGAAGAGGAGCGATTGGTGGAATGATGATGTAAAGAGAGTAGTAAGGGAGAAAAAGTTAGCATAGAGAGGTTTTTACAAAGTAGAAGTGATGCAAGGAGGGAAGAGTATATGGAGAGAAAAAGAGAGGTTAAAAGAGTGGTGAAGCAATGTAAAAGAGAGCAGATGAGAGAGTGGGTGAGATGTTATCAGCAAATTTTGTTGAAAATAAGAAAAAAATTGGAATGAGATTAATAAGTTGAGGAAGCCTAGAGAACAAATGGATTTGACAGTTAAAAATAGGAGAGGAGAGTTATTAAATGGAGAGTTAGAGGTATCGGGAAGATGGAGAGAATATTTTGAGGATTTGTTAAATGTTAATGAAGACAGGGAAGCTGTGATTTCGTGTGTAGGGCAAGGAGGAATAACATCTTGTAGGAGTGTGGAAGAGCCAGTTGTGGGTGTAGGGAAGTTCGTGAGGCAGTGGGTAGAATGAAAGGGGTAAGGCAGCTGGGATTGATGGGATAAAGATAGAAATGTTAAAAGCAGGTGGGGATATAATTTTGGAGTGGTTGGTGCTATTATTTAATAAATGTATGGAAGAGGGTAAGGTACCTAGGGATTGGCAGAGAGCGTGTATTGTTCCTTTGTATAAAGGCAAAGGGGACAAAAGAGAGTGCAAAAATTATAGGGAATAAGTCTGTTGAGTGTACCTGGTAAAGTGTATGGTAGAGTTATTATTGAAAGAATTAAGAGTAAAACAGAAAGCAGGATAGCAGATGAACAAGGGGGCTTTAGGAAAGGTAGGGGGTGTAGACCAAGTGTTTACAGTGAAACATATAGGTGAACAGTATTTGGATAAGGGTAAAGATGTTTTTGTGGCATTTATGGATTTGGAAAAGGCGTATGATAGGGTAGATAGGGGGCAATGTGGCAGATGTTGCAGGTGTATGGAATAGGAGGAAGGTTACTGAAAGCAGTGAAGAGTTTTTATGAGGATAGTGAGGCTCAGGTTAGAGTGTGTAGGAGGGAAGGGGACTATTTCCCAGTAAAAGTGGGCCTTAGACAAGGATGTGTGATGTCACCGTGGTTGTTCAATATATTTATAGATGGGGTTGTAAGAGAAGTGAATGCGAGGGTCTTGGCAAGAGGTGTTGGGCTAAAAGATAAAGAAGCAAATACAAAGTGGGAGTTGTCACAGTTGCTTTTTGCTGATGACACTGTGCTTTGGGAGATTCTGAAGAGAAGCTGCAGAGGTTGGTGGATGAATTTGGTAGGGTGTGTAAAAGAAGAAAATTGAAAGTGAATATAGGAAAGAGTAAGGTGATGAGGATAACAAAAAGAATAGGTGACGAAAGATTGGATATCAGATTGGAGGGAGAGAGTATGGAGGAGGTGAATGTATTCAGATATTTGGGAGTGGACATGTCGGCGGATGGGTCTATGAAGGATGAGGTGAATCATAGAATTGATGAGGGGAAAAGGGTGAGTGGAGCACTTCGGAGTCTGTGGAGACAAAGAACCTTGTCCATGGAAGTAAAGAGGGGAATGTATGAGAGTATAGTTATACCAACGCTCTTATATGGGTGTGAAGCATATAACGATGTGTTATTTGGAGTTTTGGAGGCGTGGGAATGCAATGATAAGGCTTCGGAGGCTTCTTACTTTATTTGTAATAAAGGGTGCGGGTAACAGGCTGCGTGTCTGTGGCCATGGCCAAGGGCCATGCCTTGCGAGAGGGAGACGAGTTAGGCCTGTTGTCTGAGTGAAGTTTGGGCGCCAAGTGAGAGTGGGCCAGGGCGGGTCTGGTAGACGTGGGTACGCCTACCAGGCCTGCCCTCTGGCGGAATACTATGGAAACTAGCATGGCACGGCATATGAACTCAGCTGGCAGACAGCATGGCTGTCTATGCAGACAGTCAGGCTGTCTACATCGCTCGGTCACGCTACCCATGGTCGACCCGACCATGAATGGCATTAAAAAAAAACTCGGGTCTCTCTCTCGCAAGAACAGGTTACAGAACACGTAAGAAAAATACATATATACATAAACATATGGACATAGAAAAAAAACTTCCTCCAGAGAGGGAAGAAAAAAATGGTGTGCTTCGTGGTGTAAGGCAGTGAGCGTCGATGCAGCACTGCGCGCCTTCCTGCGTCTGGACACGTACTGCAACACGGGAGACATGAGCTGTGACGTAACAGGGTACGGTCTCCTCTGGGAGGTGAAGCAGACATCGTAGTAGTCGCTGCAGGGGTCACTCAACCTGGGGCACAACTGCTGGTGCCCTCGAGTGAGGCGTCGTCAGTAGTCGCAACAGGACAGGACTGGCAAGCGACTCAGGAGGACATTCCTCGACTGGTACTGTCGCTGGAGCTGTCGCTGGAGCTGTCGCTGCTGGCGAGTGTGGAGTGAGTCGTGACAGGGACGACTCGGCGAAACATCTGGAGGTCGTAACAGCATACACCATACTGCAGTGAGTGGGCTAGCAGTCAAAGTGACATCAACTTTGTGCAGGCTGCTCACTGAAGCTGTGACACGAGGCTGACAGTCGCCTGCCAACAAGCTTAACTGCGGCTTGGCGAGTGTCATCTCTCGACAGTAGAAGTTACAGCAGAGGGCAGTGTAAGCGTCCCCAGACTGGTCATCTGCAATAACTGGACTGACGGTCTTGGAGGTGAAGTGGAACGGTCTCGATGGGAGAATCGTCGCGGGTACGATTCAGCAAAGGAATCTACGAGCGGCGAACAATAAGAGCTTTCTGTACAAGGCGCTCGAACGCTCGTAACTGACGCCTGGACTGACAAATGTCAGCTGTCAAGCGCGCGGGGCGCTGGTCACACCGGGTGACAAAGTAACACACAGGTGCTACATAGGACACACGAGAAACTGCACACATACTACACATGTGGTACAACATGGCTTACTAGCAAATGACGCTTTTCTGTATAAAAATCGTCACTAAGTAATACACGAACATGTGAGAACACAGACTGAGAGGAATAATTAATGAACACTCGACTTATATCTTCTCTCAAACTATTCGAAAAACAATGAAAATAAAATGCACACTGAAAACTACAGCACTCGGGACATCATATGGGTGATGTCAGGCGTGACGTCGTGATGTCATGGAGTGACATCGCGAGTGACGTCAGCAGACATCGTGGGTGACGTCGCGAGGTGACGTTCTGGAGTGACATGATGATGGATGTCATGGGGTGACATCGCGAAGTGACATCAGTGGAGTGACGTCGTGGAGTCGGCAGCATCGTGACGTCAGCAGCATGGTGACGTCAGTGGAGTCAGGCAGCTGACCACAGCACATGGCTTGCTGATCCACGTGGCTTGGAGATCCACGTGGCTTGCTGATCCACGTGGCTTGTAGATCCACGTGGCTTGCTGATCCACGTGGCTTGTAGATCCACGTGGCTTGTAGATCCACGTGGCTTGTAGATCCACGTGGCTTGTAGATCCACGTGGCTTGGTCACACGTGGCTTCGAGTGGCCTCGACACTCGGATACACAGTTCTGGCAAGAATTCACAAGGAAATTCACAGAAAACAGCATAGAGGGAGTGGGCAGTGAGTGGTGTATGGTGTGTGGCGGCGTACACTAGGGCGGGTGTGTATGGTGAGAGACAGGGCCGCGGGCCTACCTCCCTCACCCACAACACACAAGGAGACACGCTCACACTGGTAAATCACCACAAACTCACCTCTGAAGTGCTGAAATAGTTGTGCTGAGCTGAACAACAACAGCAGAACATGCTGGCAAGGCTGAACACGTGACTTGAGAAACAGCATGGGACGCTGTGGCGTGAAGTCAGTGACGCCATTTCTCGGAGAATTAGACAAATTTCGGCCTGAATCCTGCATGTACCTGTGTCTGGATGCTGAGATTTGCAGACACGACATCAGGATAACTCGTTGAGAGACGGATGCTTCTTGTAGAGACTGATGAAGTGGTAGATAACTTCATTCCTCTTCCTCCCCTCGCGGGCACACGCGAGGCACCGCTGTCACCATTTATAACGCCGCTTAGTTGGCGTTTCTTGGAGGCGTGGTTGAAATGATAAGGCTTCGGAGGCTTCTTACTTTATTTGTAATAAAGGGTGCGGGTAACAGGCTGCGTGTCTGTGGCCATGGCCAAGGGCCATGCCTTGCGAGAGGGAGACGAGTTAGGCCTGTTGTCTGAGTGAAGTTTGGGCGCCAAGTGAGAGTGGGCCAGGGCGGGTCTGGTAGACGTGGGTACGCCTACCAGGCCTGCCCTCTGGCGGAATACTATGGAAACTAGCATGGCACGGAATATGAACTCAGCTGGCAGACAGCATGGCTGTCTATGCAGACAGTCAGGCTGTCTACATCATGGGTGATGAATGTTGCAACGAGGAGAAGGCTGGAGGCAGTGGAGATGTCATGTCTGAGGTCAATGTGTGGTGTGAATATAATGCAGAGAATTCGGAGTTTGGAAATTAGGAGGAGGTGCGGGATTACCAAAACGATTGTCCAGAGAGCTGAGGAGGGGTTGTTGAGGTGGTTTGGACATGTAGAGAGAATGGAACGAGACAGAGTGACTTCGAGAGTGTATAAATCTGTAGTGGAGGGAAGGCGGGGTAGGGGTCGGCCTAGGAAAGGTTGGAGGGAGGAGTTAAAGGAAGTTTTGTGTGCGAGGGGCTTGGATTTCCAGCAAGCATGTGTGAGCGTATTTGATAGGAGTGAATGGAGGCATATGGTTTTTAATACTTGACGTGCTGTTGGAGTGTGAGCAAAGTAACATTTATGAAGGGATTCAGGAAACCGGCAGGCCGGACTTGAGTTCTGGAGATGGGAAGTACAGTGCCGGCACTCTGAAGGAGGGGTGTAAATGTTGCAGTTTTATAACTGTAGTGTAAAGCACCCTTCTGACAAGACAGTGATGGAGTGAATGATGATGCAAGTTTTTCTTTTTCGGGCCACCCTGCCTTGGTGGGAATCGGCCGATGTGTTAATAAAAAAAAAAAAAAAAATATATAAATATATATATATATATATATATATATATATATATATATATATATATATATTTGTTAAGGAAAATACAATTCAATATATTTGGTGAAGGAAAATACAATTCAAAGTTTTTCTACTGTGTTTCTTTCTTCCAAGCTCCCTTTTACACTCAGGATAACAGGTGTTGATCTAATGATGGGGCCCCGATCACCAAATCCTTAACAAGAACGTTCGCTAGTTGGTGAGGCAGCCTATATGGGTGTGTTTAACATGCTCTGAATAAGGTGACATACTCTTTGCATGCAGCACCCCCAATCCAAGAGGGCTCAGGACTAGGCTTCCATCTCAAATGGGTAGAGTGCCGCCATGGCACGTTACAATAATGGGACAGCCTTTCCCCTCAACCATCCCACTTATTAGATAAAGCTGAACTTTTCTCGATACATAAAGTCCAGCTTTAAACTTTAGAGTGAGACAGCAGATGGTCTCGACTTGCGGTCGGTAGCAGAATATCCCCTCACTAAAAAAAAAAAAACACAAGGGGGAAAAAAAAAGAGATGGCTCAACCCAAAGTCCCTAACACATCCTAACCTAATATTAATTTCAAGATAACACATAAGCCAGCATATTGTCTTTGCCAGAGATGTGCTTAATACAGAGTTGATAGGGCTGCAGCCGTATGCTCCAACGAATGAGTCTTGTGTTATGATTCTTCATGGATTTGAGGTACACCAGAGGGGTGTGGTTGCTGTAGATAGTGACCATCTGTGAGGACTGGCCAACGTAAACATCAAAGTGCTCTAATGCCAATATTAGAGCCACGGCCTCCTTCTCGAGTAGGCCCTCTGGTGTGGTGCATACTTAGTTGAGAAGTATGCCACAGGCTGCAACCCATCGTCCCCAGATTGCAAAAGTACTGCCCCCACCCCAGACTCACAAGCATCTACCTGTAAGGAGAATGGTTTTGAAAAGTCTGGAGACAAAAGAATAGGTGCAGTACAAAGTAATCTCTTTGCTTTCGTAAAAGCATTTTGACATTCTGGGGTCTAATTAAAGGGAACTTTGTGACTGGTAAGTAAGGTTAGAGGGGCAACAATATCTGCAATTTTTTTTAGAATCCTCTATAAAACCCTACCATCCCTAGAAAACGTTGGAGGGATTTCCTGTCAGGGGGTACTGGATAATTTTTAATGGCAAGAATTTTTGCAAATTTAGGGGCCACTTTGTCACTATGTACTTCATGGCCCCAAAAATTAATAGTAGATTGGCCAAAGGATGACTTTGATAAATTAACAGTTAAGTGAAAACTCTGAAAGGTCTCAAAGAGAGCCTTAAGCCTAAACATATGTTGGTCCCAAGTGTCCGACACAACAACTATGTCATCTAGGTAAGCGGCCGTGCCTTCAAGTCCTTTAATAGCCTGATGGATCAGTCTCGGGAATGATGCAGGTGACTTTTTCCTTCTGAAGGGGGTCACTGTATATTGATAATGACCTCCTGGAATTACGAAGGCAGAGATTTCTTTCGCCTTATCTGTTCAAGGTACTTGATAGTAACCTTTAAGGAGGTCCAATTTGGATACAAAAGTAGCCTTACCCACAAAGTCGATTACGTCATCCAGACGTGGCAGAGGATAAGCATCTGCAACTGTGACCTCATTCCCCTTACGGTAATCTGTACACATTCGGAACCCTCCATCAGCTTTGTTAACAAGGATGCACGGAGAAGCCCACGGACTAGATGACTCCTCCACTAACCCATGCTCTAACAGAAATTCTACCTCCTGCTGAAGTAGCCTCTGTTTTTTTCAGGATTAGCTCTGTAAGGGGAGAGTTTAATAGGTTTAGAGTTTCCAACATCTACGTCATGATGTCCTAGTGTACATTTTTTTCGGCACTTCCGAAAAAATATCAGGATAAGACTGTAGGAGCGCAGTTAAACTAGTTACTTGATTCTTAGACAGCCCCAACATTAAAGAGCCAGGGTCCTAGAGGAGGACCGAATTGGGAAGCTTTACATTAATCTCAGAAATAGAGTGCAAAGAGTCAGGGTCATCAGAGGCAGAGGACAGATTCATTACTGGGACTTTATCTGGTGTTTTAAAGGCTTTAATTTGATTAATGTGGTAGGTTTTACTTTTGAGGTCTTGTCAAGGGGAGATACCACATAATTTACATCAGATAATTTACTTACAATTTGCATGGGTCCCGTTAATCTAACTTTCAATGTGTGGTCAGGTATAGGCTCCTGTACCAAAACCTTATCTCCTGGATGGAAGGAGCGAAAGTTTGAATTTCTGTCATACCTCTGTTTCTGACCTGCCTTTAAGTTAGCCTTAGCCAACTGACGTGCCATCTGCAACCTTGAAGAAGGGTTGTAGAGGGTTGTGGAGGCGTTTTCTCCCATCCATCCTTCTTTGAGCACTCGTAGAGGACCTCGTACATTGTGCCCAAAAATCAGTTCAAATAGACTGTTCCCTGTAGACTCTTGCACAGTTTCTCTCTTTGCAAATAACAAGAGTAAGTGATTCATCCCAGTCTGTAGGAAAATGCACGGAAAAAGTTATCATCAATGTTTTTAACGTCTGATGGAATCTTTCCAAGGCGCCTTGGGAATGCTTCCCTAAATGCTTTGACAGTGAAATTAGTGCCTTGATCACTTTGAATAGATTTAGAAATTCCTAAGCAAGAGATAGACTTAGTTAAGGCTTTTAGAATTGTTTTGGTGTTTATACTGCACATAGGAACTGCCTCTAGATATCTAGTTACTCTATCCATAATTGTGAATAAATATTGATTTCCAGACTTAGACTTAGGTAGTGGACCTACACAATCTATTATTAATTCTGAAAAAGGTTGTCCATTAGCAGGAATGGGATGGAGAGGTGCAGGTTTAATAGGGTGTCCAGATTTCCCTACCTGCTGACATTCTAGACAACAGCGGATATGATTCTTTACATCTTGTCTTAACTTTGGCAAAAATAATTCTTTTAATATTCTATACATAGTTTTGGTAATTCCCAAATGGCCTCCTAAGGAAGAGTTATGGGCTATATTTAATATTTGGGTTCTAATATTATATATATCTTTATTTACTACAAGTACATGTACATGGTATTCAGACCTAGCTGACATCAATGCCATATTACTATATAGAAAGTCCCTTGTTATGCTGAGCATTTCAGGCAGATTAGGTCAGTGTCCTAGGATGCGACTCACACCAGTCGACTAACACCCAGGTACCCATTTTACTGATGGGGAACATAGACAACAGGTGTAAAGAAACACGTCCAATGTTTTTGCCCTGGCTGGGAATCGAACCCAGGCCTTCGCCGTGTGAAGCGAGAGCTTTAGCCACTACTAATCTATCTGTCTGCTTTCTTCCCTCCACCTCCTTACCAGTTTCAGTGCAGATTAAGTAATCATTTTTAAGTTTATATTTGACTGGGTGATCTGAAGTGGATTTATCCATGGCTGCTTTAAAAGTAAAATTCAATGGAGGGTCTTTTTGTTGTTCCTCCCGAAAGGACAGTCACTCAGGCATGGAAACAGAGACATCTGGCAATCCTGGAATAGGAAGGCTTGATCTGGGTCTGTTCACTAAATTTACGAGGCCCTGGCCAGTTTTCCTCGTAAAACAAATTGGCTAGTCCGAGATCAGATTCGTCCAAGGACGAATTAACATTCTCTTCAGACATCCCTTTGGATTTTGCCTGAGTTATGGCCAACATCGGAGAAGAATTAGTCATTATTGGTTCAGTACATTTAGTAGACTCAATGTTATTACCTAGTAATAATAAGGCATCTTTCATAGGAAATCCATCAGAAACACCTACAATCAAATACCCAGTGTAGTATTTACTATGCACATATATTTTATGTAAAGGGGCAGAAAATACTGCTTCTCCAAAAAGCTTCTAACAGAACTGAGGACTGCAAAGAGGTTTGTTCAGAAAGGGGAAGTATTCCCTCTCCTATAAGTGAGCAATATGCTCCAGTATCCGTAAAGGTTCTAACTTCCATTTTCTTTGAGTGTTCCTGACGGGATATGTGACATGTGCTATAATAGGGGGCCATCCTCTTCTCTACTTCTTTCTGAGTCATATTACTAGGGACATTAAAAATTGTCCCTAGAGGTTGGGGGTTATTTGGGCAATTGGACCTGAAGTGGCCGGGTTTATTACAAAGGAAGCATATCACCTCAGCTTTAACTTTGGTTCCTCGCTGATTTTGTGCCTTATGCCACTCTGGATAGTGCCGCTTCGAATCACCATGTTGAGTAGTTTGATGTCGCTCACCAGGTTGACCATGAGTGAAGTAACGCTGCTCGCCAGGTGATTTAGTTGGCTGCCGACGAGATTCACCTTCATCTTGACATTTCGTTCTCCTCTCAGGAACTCTTCTTTGATGATCTCTGCTCATACCAGGCTGTTGAGGAAAGAGATAAGACCGCTCGGACAAGGAGCGGTTAGTTTCAAAAGAATCAGCCAACCTGGCTGCTTCCAATGCAGTAGCTAATGAACGGTCCTGAAGACTCGAACCTCTGAACTAACAGACTCTAGCAGGTTATCCACCAAGATAAGCTGCACCAGATTATCAAAATCAGCGACACCACTTGCCTTGTACCACTTTAAAAAAAACCTGGTCTGCTGTCTTACAAAATCAACGTACGACTGACCCAGCTGCCGTTTGCCTAGTTTGAATTCTTTCCTATACTTGGCAGGAATAAATTGATAAGCTCCAAGAACAGTGCTCTTTACAGTACGATAGTTACCAAAGGTCGTGGTTGTTTAGTATAGACGTAAACTCCTGTGCCTTACCAAACAACGCAGTATGCACCAATGCTGCCCAATGAACCTCAGGCCACCCTAAAGCTCGAGCCTGGCTTTCAAATGCTTCGAAAAACTGTTCAGGCTTATCTTCAAAAAAACGACGAACGAACTGTACTGCCCTTTGCAAATAGAAGTCATCTACAGTCTGATGGAATTGCCTCCTCTCCTTCTCTTTATCAAACTCCTCTTTAGTAAATGCACGCTGTTCTTTAGTTTGTTCAAGATTTAGTCTGGCTAACTCAAGCGCCAATGAAGCAGACTCGTCTGTAGACAAACCCACACCTGTGACTTCAGGAGACTGCTGGTTTTGCTCAGGAGTTTTGTCTTTCCCATTACTTTGCAGATACCTTAATGGTGATCTACGATTAACAGCTCTTGTAGAGGGAGAAACGTTAGTCTGATATGCCATAGTTTCAGTGTGTAGTTTAGTACTTATAATATCACGCAGCTGCGAAGCCATGAAGGTGTGTGGATAGTCAATACCAATAGAACGAGCAATTCGCCAACAACGCTATAGAGAGAATTTGGGCAAGTTTTGGAGAGTGAACTCAGACACTAATTGCCTGACACGAATAGGTGGTATTAACCCCAACGTAACACGCTGTTTGCAACACGCTCAAGCTGCTATGCACAGTACGACTGCAGAATACTCATACAATAGAAAGGCTGACATGCAATAACAAAGCCAATACGCACGCACAATAGCAAGGCTGACACGCAATAGCAAACCCAACTGCAGAATACTCACACAATAGCAAGGCTGACCACAGCGAAGCGAATGCAAAAATGACATACAAAATTCGTGAAGCATTAGCAAAGCGTACGCAATGCCAGATAGCAAGCTATCTAAATGATACAAGACTAGCTCCTGCTTCAGCTTCTACTCTAGGCTCAGCTCCTGCTCTAAGTCCAGATCCAGCTTCAGATCTCGGACAGGCTACCCATATTACATCCTCAGGTTCTCAAGACCTGTTATTCTGAGTCTAAAAGGAAGCTTGGAGCAAAGAAACACAGTAGAAAAACTTTGAATTGTATTTTCCTTCACCAAGTATATTGAATTGTTGTACAAAAGTGGTATACCAACCAATATGACTAAAGAAGGGGTTACATGGGCTTCAAGGAGTATAAAAATTACTAGGGTTTACACGAAACAATGTAAACTAAGTAGTAATTGCTTAGTATTCATACTGCACAGTCTGACAGCATACATTTTTATATTGATTGTATTTTCCTTAACTAGATATATTGAGTTGTATTTTCCATAACCATATATATATATATATATATATATATATATATATATATATATATATATATATATATATATATATATATATATATATATATATATATATATCTTTATACAACTTATGTACACTATATACAATAGAGTGGTATTAGTGCACGCCACGGTAGTCAAGGCAAAACAGCAGCCAAAAGACAATGGACAACCGTGCGTCAACCAGCGCAGAGTGGGAATGTTAAACATGTGAGTGGAATCCAAATCACCTTTACAATTGCCAGATCCACATTATAATTGGCTGAACCAAGGTGTTGATCTGATGATGGGCCCCGATCACCCAATCCTTAACAAGATGGTTCGCTGGTTGGTGAGGCAGCCTATATGGGTGTGTTTAACATGCTCCGAATAAGGTGACGTACTCTTCATGCAACACATGATAACACCATGATATCTTGATACAGGAAAAGTTTTTTTTGAAACTGCTGTGCTAAACAACTGTTGAGCATGACCTTCGTCCACTCGTTGGTGACACTCGCCTCTAATCTTAACTCCAGCTGATTCATCTCCCCTCTTTAGTATATAACGTCTAGTTCTGGAACTCACCGTCTCACACCAAGGGTGATGAATTGATTACGTCAATACAACTTCTACTGCTTCCAGTGCTTTATTCAGCATTAGCCAACTGGAGAAGCCTGTTCAGTAAGCGAGTCAATTTCTCAGTAACAATGCCCATGTGTTGCAAGTGGATGTTATCAGTTTATGAACTGTACTGTAAAAACAGAGATATGCAGCCTTACAAGGCAACTGAATTAAGAAAAGAATGACTCATTACCATTTCTGAATAATACACCCATCAAGGAAGGGAACACTACCAAAGAAAATCCATTAATAATGATGAATTGATATGCTGTATTTTTTATTACGCTCATCAAGCTAAACACTAAGTTATCATGTCTTTTGTTTGCTTCATGTGGATTTGTGATGAAGAATTTCTAGAAAAGAGAGAGAATACATTAAGGATTTACTCACCGCTCATAAGTTCGCACTACCCCTCATTCACTTCTGCAAAAAGAAACTCTCTCATCCTTACAACTACTTGAGAAGTATCTGATGTTTCCCAAGATCTTGTCCTCCCACAGGACAAGTTACCTGGACTATCTCGCCCATTTTTCATTTGGTCATCACTGACAATGCTGCTGTCGTGAAGGTAAAATAATAAAACACTTCATCTGGCCAGATGCAACCTTGATTGAATATGACTAAAGAAGGGTTACATGGGCTTCAAGGAGTATAAAAATTACTAGGGTTTACACGAAACAATGTAAACTAAGTAGTAATTGCTTAGTATTCATACTGCACAGTCTGACAGCATACATATATTTTGATGTTGGAAAAGTCATTAAGATGACTACCGTTGGGTAAACCGAATGTTATAAATATTATTTTTATTATTGTTATTATTACTATAATTATTATTAATGTTATTGATTTTTTTTTAAATTTCTTATCACGGCCTTCAATGTACAAGCACAAACTAATAGTTTTTAAATAGGAGATGTGGGTCTCTACGCCAAGCTGATGCTTCATTCACTAATCATTGGAGGGGAAGCAACAACAACTGAGTCAGGTAGAGGTAAGCTTTTCTTTGGTCATGTTTTTTTTCAAGTCATTTAGCTACTGTTGTCATTTAATAAGTAGCATTTGTGAATAATAGAGAATTTTGGTTCACTAGAACAAAAGAGTGAAAAAAGTAAATAAGAACGGGACTTTATTTTTCCATCACAGGTCAAACCTCTTCTTGAACAACAATAACATCCAGAAGAAGAAGAAAGAGAAGAAGAGGAAGAAAAAAGAAGAGGAAGAAAAAGAAGAAGTGGGTGGGCTCTCGGGACTGACCCCCTACATGCCTTCGAACAGTTTCGCTATGCATTAGGTCTGATTCAGGTAAAAACAATAATAACGTTTTCGTGGATTAAGAAACGCTAAGTTAGCAAACAGGAGGAAGATGATGTGTTGATGTGCTAAATTTACAAATGAATTAGATAATCTACGTCAGAAACATTCAAACATGATACAATTCTATTCTCTCAGACCTTGGCCATTACATTTGTTACCCACATACAATATCTTACTTCAGGGCAGAAGCTGCATATTCCACCATCGAATTCTGTAATTTAATAATTCGTATATATGTTACGTAACTAGTCGCGATTTTGTGAATATGAACCCTAAGAACATTACCAATGTTTACTCAGTTTGTTTCTTGGGAAGTTACCCATAACTTGTGAGGTCAAGGAAGGACTACGTTAGCAGTTCAGAAACAAAAATGTCGCTAACAGTGAGGTCTGGTTTCATTAGGGCTTATATAAAGTCGTTCATGATAGTGCATTGTAAACACGAAGCTCGTCAGTGCTTAGCTCAATACTTTTTCATTGTGAGGGAGACTGAAAGCAACTAAATTATACCTAACATTTCCGCTTTTTTCTGTCGTAGGCTGAAATGAAAAGATACATATCGGGTAATAAATCCACTATGGAGTATGTCAGTTACTCGTGAGTGACACTTCACTTTATGTGGGGGAGATAAAAATAACTTAGAGGTTGACAATAAAGTTTTTATTTACTAACTTCTTATAAGGAAAATCATAATCCCTCAATATTTTACAAGGTTTCAGTGCGGTTTTTTTTTTTCTGTAAATTAATATATTGTTTTGAACACTTCGATAGATACATGAAAACTTTACGTGAAGGTTTTCTTATGAAATTCACTTTTTTATGAATTGTTTAATGAAAGTAGACGAGAATAACTTAATGACATATACTAATTCATGCACTATTAGACATGCAGTACTTTCTCCTCCAATTGGAAGTGTGTACGTAGCTATGGAAATTTTTGACGATACTCTCTCATAATGCATTTGTGGATAATCTAAGGATGAAACACTTAATAACATGTAAACAAAAACCATTAGCTTGAGGGTAAAGAGTGGCAGACAGGAATAATGATATTATGACAACTATATCTATCGTAGTGTGGACTGTTTATCTTCCTCTACAGTAAACTTTCAGCCATGTGTAGCAGGATAAAGGCAAACATGTATTATCCACTTCATATGAATAGAGAGCAATATATGTATTTTCATGCCCAAACAGAAATTCAATCATCAGGTCTTTACTTCCAATCATTCTAATGGCAGATTCCATAATAATTCAAAACTAATTACTAGACAGCTGTCTGTAATGATCGTAATTTATGACGTGAAAACACAGGAAAAAAAATTCATGTAATTATCCATAACTCGTCATATCATATTAATACTTAAATAACTAACACTTAATAAACCAGGCAAGGTTTTAGTGCAGCTGTGGACAAAGATTTTAAAAGCAGAGATTGTCTCTCTGCATTTCCTATTTTTTTTTTTTTTTATTTTGTTCATTATCTTGGAAAGTCTAGCTGTGGCTCATAACCTTAAAATCACTCTGGAAATTTAGAAAAACAATGATAAGTAATCTGCCATCGGACAGTTGGAGATATTTATTGAGTGAAAAGTAAATGTTTCCTTATGAACACTCCACGTCTGACGAAAGCCTTGAAAAGAAGACTTGGCAGGCGTTTTCTGGAGTAAAGTTGCCCAGAGGAACACAATCATGCTCCGCAGGTATGGAAGACAACAGTTTGGCAAACCATAGGATTTTTATCTCCTGGTTTATTTATTCTGTGATGTTGGTTTGGGTAGCATTGAAAATTGGGTTGAACAAATAATTTATTAGTGGGATGGATTGTGAAGAACATGCCTAGTGTGGGCCAACAGGCCTGCTGCAGTCTTCCTCCATTCTTATGTTCTTATGTTAACATTTTCTCTCTTCAACAGGACATATTATATTTGTTCTACAACTTAGATACAACACACTATTATTCCCTCCCTGGATTTGCTTATGACTCGCTTTTAATAACACGTAGGGTGAAGTTGGAATTAATTACTGATTAAAATCTTTGTAATCTTATTCATCAAAATCTAAGAGGCGGCCTCACCACTGCTGTACGTGTTAACAAAATTTCCCTTAGTCCCAATTTTGATATGTATAAGTCCATAAGCATTTTTATATAGTATCTCATTCTGATAACTCTTCATGGGTCTTGTATTACTGATCCCTATGCAAATATTTGAAGCACTCCTCTGCTGAAATGCATATTTTTATTTCAAATATTGGTCTCAGACAGACTCCCTGAAGCTCCATTAAGGGCTCTATATGTATTAATGAAGAAGTAAGCTCTGAACTGGCATGCTATACTAATAATGTGCTGTTATGTCTCTCCCATAGGAAAGTTGCTACTAACGATTCGTCAGTGTTCACTAAAAATGTACTATTAGCCAATGGTCAATCTTTACCCAGTAAAAATGTTAAACTGGAAGGGGATCATTCTCCAAAACAAAATATTTCATATTAACTTTATTTCAGTTATTTTTAGGAATTGGTCTATAAAACGAAAAAGTGCATTGTATATATGAATTTTCAGGGAGATGCATGTTTAATATCGAGACAAGGCTGCAGGTCAAGCCTGCAAATGAATGTATAAGACACTAAACAATTTGGTGTTCGAAAAAAAACAGTCTTCGATCATTCAAATACTTCTGGGTGCAGTTTCTTGTGAAAGGTGTGGAAGCCTCTTCTCAGGAGAGCATTGTGAGTAACAGACAAACGAGTATTAACCGTCACTGGTACACATTACGTAAAACTTACTACTCACTTACCCCGAATACATAGGTTCTCATATACTGGGACCTGCTAAATATAAAAGGTAACATTTTTGTATCAAAATAATATATAACTGATTACACACAATTACAGTAATACATATTCTCTCGTATTCTTGTTAGAAAAAGATACAAAGATTAATGATTAAATTAGCGAAGGGCAATTGTGTAGTTTACTTCTTACATATAACTTCCAACAAACTACCCTCTGTACGAACCCTCATGGAAGAGGGCAATGGGAATGATTAAGAGTGAGGAAGGTAATCAGCTTATTACAGAGGTAATCACCATAAAACCTAAAATGTTCGGTCTTCTTTTAGCTAATAACAAAAACACATTATCAATAACTACTAACACTCGAGAGCTACACAAGGGCACCAGAATACTGTCAGATTAGACATATAAATGACAGTTGAGAACAATCACCAAAAGGACACAAGGACTTAGTGGATTAGATGACAAGAGTTTTTATATCAAGAGTCGTGAGTACTAGTCTAGCCAGTATCAGAAGTCAAAATGTGATCTACATGAGAGACAAAGTATGAATTCACAGATGAGGATGATGATGATGATACAGAATAATGAGAAGATGATTGCGATCTGTGTAGGATGAGAGCTTCCTTATTGCAATAATACTTCAGGAGACTATATGCAAAGGTCTTAATAGAGAACCTTCTAATTACATTACAAATTATTATTTTTTTTACTAATTGCATATAAGCGCCTAAACATCTCTGGAATTTTTCATGGGATTTATTTCAACATGTATTTCCCTGTTATTAAATCAGCTCATTGTCTCACGGCACATAAGGTTCTCTTTGTTTAATAGGAATTACAGCCTTATGAAGAATTATGTACCACTCTCTTGACGTAACTATCCTCCTTGGTCATGTAATGTGAGAATTGTCTGTAATTAGGTTAATTAATATTAATTTAACGTAATGTAAGGATCATTATTATATCTTAAATATTCTTTGACATAGTAAGTGACTAAGGAAAGTTGCTAAGGAAAATACAAAATGATATGCCATAGAAATTAAAAGATTTTAAAGAAGAATATTTTGTCTGAGCAACTTATACTTTGTGAAGTCATAGTTCCCAAGTTTAGGAAACTACAATTAAATTTTAGTAAATTAAGTTTACGTATTAGCTTAAGTTACCGAAGGATATTATATAATAATAAAAATAATCTCTTTTAGAAAACGCTGGAATTTAAAATTTCTTAAATGCACAAATAACCCACACATGGGAGAGAGGATCTTACGACGACGTATCAGTAGAGAGGAGCTTACGACGACGTATTGGTAGAGAGGAGCTTACGAAGACGTATCGGTAGAGATGAGCTTACGACGACGTATCATAAAAGAGTGAGGTAGCCAGTATATATAGGTGAGCGGGAAAAAAGGATGGGAACAAGAGAAAGAAAAGAGGAAGTAGTAGTAGTAGGTAGGTCGTAGAAGTAGTGTGACTTTGTAAATGGTCCAAGTTGGACCGAAATGTCGTGGTAAGCTCCTCTCTCCTGTGTGCGGGTTATTTGTGTATTGTTCTAGTCACGGTATTGTGCCTTTTTGTCATCAAAATTGTTAACAAAATACTGAATTTATTTTTCGTCACTTTCGTCATTTGTTCGAACTGCTGCTGGATTTTTTTGTTAGTGTTAGATTAACATTCAGAATGTAACATGAATGAAGAGGATATATATACATATATATATATATATATATATATATATATATATATATATATATATATATATATATATATATATATATATATATATATATATATATATATATATATATATATATATATATATATATATATATATATATATATATATGAACTCATTTAAAATTAGGTCCTTTCTAAAATTTTCTCTTATACGTTTAAAGATATATTTTTTCATTTATGTTAATGTAAAAATTTATAATTTTGTACCAAGAGAAACTTTGAAAACCTACCTAACCTTATTACAAAAAGCGCAATTTAATTTAGCCTAACCCTACTAAATCTATTTTAGATACGTTAACATTAATTTAATAAAAACAAACACAATGAAATATATTTTTTCGTTATGTTCAGAATGATTTTGGTGAAATTATTGCATACACAAATTTTCACTTGTCTTATATGGCAAGATGAGCGTTGCTATTTAAGCCAAAATCGAGAGTTTTACCTAATCGGCACGACATATATATATATATATATATATATATATATATATATATATATATATATATATATGTCGTGTTGATTAGGTAAAACTTGCGATTTTGGCTTAAATAGCAACTCTACTGCCATATAGACAAGTGAAAATTTGTGTATGCAATAATTTCGCAAAAATCATTCTGAACATAACGAAAAAATATATTTCATTGTGTTTGTTTATTATTAAATTAATGTTAACTATCTAAAATATATTTAGTTGGGTTAGGCTAAATTAAATTGCGTTGTTTAATAAGGTTAGGTATTTTCAAAGTTTATCTTTGTACAAATTATATCTTTAAACTTATAAGAGAAAATTTTAGAAAGGACTTAATTTTAGATGAGTTCTTGCTAATTGACCAGTTTTACCTAATCGGCACGACATATATATATATATATATATATATATATATATATATATATATATATATATATATATATATATATATATATATATATATATATATATATATATATATATATATATATATATATATATATATATATATATATATATATATATATATATATATATATATATATATATATATATATACATATATATATATATATATATATATATTATTTATTATTATTTTTTATTAACACATCGGCCGATTCCACCAAGGCAGGGTGGCCCGAAAAGAAAAACTTTCATCACCATTCACTCCATCACTGTCTTGCCAGAAGGGTGCTTTACACTACAGTTATAAAACTGCAACATTAACACCCCTCCTTCAGAGTGCCGGCACTGTACTTCCCATCTCCAGAACTCAAGTCCGGCCTGCCGGTTTCCTGAATCCCTTCATAAATGTTACTTTGCTCACACTCCAACAGCACGTCAAGTATTAAAAACCATATGCCTCCATTCACTCCTATCAAATACGCTCACACATGCTTGCTGGAAGTCCAAGCCCCTCGCACACAAAACTTCCTTTACCCCCTCCCTCCAACCTTTCCTAGGCCGACCCCTACCCCGCCTTCCCTCCACTACAGATTTATACACTCTCGAAGTCACCCTGTATCGTTCCATTCTCTCTACATGTCCAAACCACCTCAACAACCCCTCCTCAGCTCTCTGGACAATCGTTTTGGTAATCCCGCACCTCCTCCTAATTTCCAAACTCCGAATTCTCTGCATTATATTCACACCACACATTGACCTCAGACATGACATCTCCACTGCCTCCAGCCTTCTCCTCGTTGCAACATTCATCACCCATGCTTCACACCCATATAAGAGCGTTGGTATAACTATACTCTCATACATTCCCTCTTTACTTCCATGGACAAGGTTCTTTGTCTCCACAGACTCGAAGTGCTCCACTCACCCTTTTCCCCTCATCAATTCTATGATTCACCTCATCCTTCATAGACCCATCCGCCGACATGTCCACTCCCAAATATCTGAATACATTCACCTCCTCCATACTCTCTCCCTCCAATCTGATATTCAATCTTTCGTCACCTATTCTTTTTGTTATCCTCATCACCTTACTCTTTCCTATATTCACTTTCAATTTTCTTCTTTTACACACCCTACCAAATTCATCCACCAACCTCTGCAACTTCTTTTCAGAATCTCCCAAAAGCACAGTGTCATCAGCCAAAAGCAACTGTGACAACTCCCACTTTGTATTTGCTTCTTTATCTTTTAGCCCAACACCTCTTGCCAAGACCCTCGCATTCACTTCTCTTACAACCCCATCTACAAATATATTGAACAACCACGGTGACATCACACATCCTTGTCTAAGGCCCACTTTTACTGGGAAATAGTCCCCTTCCCTCCTACACACTCTAACCTGAGCCTCACTATCCTCATAACAACTCTTCACTGCTTTCAGTAACCTTCCTCCTATTCCATACAACTGCAACATCTGCCACATTGCCCCCCTATCTACCCTACCATACGCCTTTTCCAAATCCATAAATGCCACAAAAACATCTTTACCCTTATCCAAATACTGTTCACCTATATGTTTCACTGTAAACACTTGGTCTACACACCCCCTACCTTTCCTAAAGCCCCCTTGTTCATCTGCTATCCTGCTTTCTGTTTTACTCTTAATTCTTTCAATAATAACTCTACCATACACTTTACCAGGTACACTCAACAGACTTATTCCCCTATAATTTTTGCACTCTCTTTTGTCCCCTTTGCCTTTATACAAAGGAACAATACACGTTCTCTGCCAATCCCTAGGTACCTTACCCTCTTCCATACATTTATTAAATAATAGCACCAACCACTCCAAAATTATATCCCCACCTGCTTTTAACATTTCTATCTTTATCCCATCAATCCCAGCTGCCTTACCCCTTTCATTCTACGCACTGCCTCACGAACTTCCCCTACACCCACAACTGGCTCTTCCACACTCCTACAAGATGTTATTCCTCCTTGCCCTACACACGAAATCACAGCTTCCCTGTCTTCATCAACATTTAACAAATCCTCAAAATATTCTCTCCATCTTCCCGATACCTCTAACTCTCCATTTAATTACTCTCCTCTCCTATTTTTAACTGTCAAATCCATTTGTTCTCTAGGCTTCCTCAACTTATTAATCTCATTCCAAAACTTTTCTTATTTTCAACAAAATTTGCTGATAACATCTCACCCACTCTCTCATCTGCTCTCTTTTTTCATTGCTTCACCACTCTTTTAACCTCTCTTTTCTCTCCATATACTCTTCCCTCCTTGCATCACTTCTACTTTGTAAAAACCTCTCATATGCTAACTTTTTCTCCCTTACTACTCTCTTTACATCATCATTCCACCAATCGCTCCTCTTCCCTCCGCACCCACTCGCCTGTAACCACAAACTTCTGCTGAACACTCTAACACTACATTTTTAAATCTACCCCATACATTTTCGACCCCATTGCCTACACTCTCACTAGCCCATCTATCCTCCAATAGTTGTTTATATCTTACCCTAACTGCCTCCTATTTTAGTTTATAAACATTCACCTCTCTTTTACTTACTGATTCTATTTTCCTTGTATCCCATCTACCTTTTACTCCCACTGTAGCTATAACTAAAAAGTGATCTGATATATCTGTGGCCCCTCTATAAACATGTACATCCTGAAGTCTACTCAACAGTCTTTTATCTACCAATACATAGTCCAACAAACTACTGTCATTACGCCCTACATCATATCTTGTATACTTATTTATCCTCTTTTTCTTAAAATATGTATTACCTATAACTAAACCCCTTTCTATACAAAGTTCAATCAAAGGGTTCCCATTATCATTTACACCTGGCACCCCAAACTTACCTACTACTCCCTCTCTGCATGTTTCTCCCACTTTAGCATTTAGGTCCCCTACCACAATTACTCTCTCATTTGGTTCAAAAGTTCCTATACATTCGCTTAACATCTCCCAAAATCTCTCTCTCTCCTCTACACTCCTCTCTTATCCAGGTGCATACACGCTTATTATGACCCACTTTTCGCATCCGACCCTTATTTTAATCCACATAATCCTTGAATTTACACATTCATATTCCCTCTTTTCCTTCCATAACTGATCCTTCAACATTATTGCTACCCTTCCTTAGCTCTAACTCGCTCAGATACTCCTGACTTAATCCATTTATTTCTCCCCACTGAAACTCGCCTACCCCTTCAGCTTTGTTTCGCTTAGGCCAGGACATCCAACTTCTTTTCATTCATAACATCGGCAATCATCTCTTTCTTATCATCCGCACTACATCCACGCACATTTATATATATATATATATATATATATATATATATATATATATATATATATATTTATTCATGTGAGAGATTTTAACCATCCAATTGATTTTCAAAATGCTGAGAAGGTTGTATCAAGCAAGTCAATGGTTGAAAGGAATATAATAGAATCATGTTTCATAAAAAGCAGTTTTGAAAATAATATGAATATTACTTTTGGTTTATATAAATTTGATTCATTTATAATTAATAAAAAATTAAGAAGAATTTAATGATAAAGGGCGAAAAAAATTTTAAAAAAAGTGGCGAAAAAAGGGAAAGGAAGAACATTGTTCTTGTTGGGGGTATCAAATTAGGTACATGGATAGGTGGGCCTTTTGCTTGAAAGACAGAAGTAGGGAAAAAGGGTTTGCTTTCCTGGGGCTGGGGTGGAGGATATTGTTAGGGCTGGACGACATCATGAGGTAATGGGGGCAATCCATTATCTGTCTCAGTGCTGGAGGCAAAGATGTTGGCAGACGAGGAATGAGGACCTGACTAGCGGTATAGGTCAGCAATGAGATAATTAGGGAAAGGGGAACCCGTCATATGTGGTATTTTGCCAAGGAGAGGGGTTGAGATGAATGGTGTCCAAAGGGAATTGGGTCAATTGCTGGCTGG
>WNWK01005951.1:0-30000 GCA_009830355.1 Cherax destructor
AAGGGGTGGCGGCAAGGAAGAAACAAAAAAATCAATATCTGGGATAGCGAAGGGAAAAGATGTAAAGAACAGTGTATACCACTTATTTAAGTGGATACGGGCTGCAATGTAATGTAGAGAAGAATGCACATAGAGCCGACGGTATGGAATACCAGTGCGTATAAGAAGAGCACTTTCGTTAAAGGTTCCATTGGAAAAAGGATCCAATGAATATAACAAATCATAGCCTGAAAAGGGCCGGATAACAGCGGATTGTAATTTGGGTTCTTGCAAACAGACCCCAACAGGGGAAAACTGGGAGAGCAACACCTGAAGTTCACCCCGGTTACCCCTGAGGCCTCGGATATTCCACTGCAAATAAGCCATGATTTATAGAGAGAAAGATAGAAGTCGAAGTTAGAGGTATCTATGGACTAGGTTTAGAAAAGTCCACGTGTGGAGGCAGCGGAAGACTCGCAATCAGAGAAGGAGTTGGACGCTGTGAAGGAAGGAGGGGTATAGACGGAGAAGAGAGAGGAGGAGGAACCGAAGGTGGAGCGGTGTCCATCAAAGTTCCAGAATCTGCAATAAATTCTGCGACAGCTTCCAGATTTTCGGAAGACAAGATGCAGAATGTGGGACTACATTAGAAATGGAAGGAGAGTGAGTAACCTTCAGGGAGACTATAGACTGTAAAAAGTAGAGGGCGAGGAGATGGAAGAGGAAACTGTCAAAGGGGCTTGGGAGGGGACAGGAGTGGAAGTGGCCTAGGGAGGGACAATCAGGGAAGGAACTTGAGAGGGGACAGGGGATGAAGATATTGTATGAGGAGGAGAATGAACCTCCACACACGTTACAGAAATAGTCGGAGGCATGGCAATAGGGATTTTTTGCCGGACTTATGAGAAGAAGGGGGCACTGAGACTTAGGTGAGGGGAGTGAGAGCATGTAGACACAGAACTGTGCGAGTGAGCAGAGGAAGGAGAGTGGACAGTATGGGATGCTGAGGTAGGGACCTCGGAGCCAAGAACAGCAAAAGGATTCGAGACGGGTGACGGAGGATGTTGTAACCACAGAGGAAGTCGAGAAAGTTGGGACCCCAGGAGTGGGGCGACGTTTAGCAATGCGAGAATAGGAAATACGGGGAAGTCTCCCTTGAAGGCATAGGTGAGAGACGGCCATAGCTTATGAGAAGCCTTCCGTCTCTTTGAGACAACAGATTTCCCGCTCATTCAGGTAAACCTGACAATGGCAAGAGTATGATGGATGTGCCTCATGACAGTTAAGACAAGAGGGAGGTAAAGTACAAGAAGGACTGGCATGGTCGTCGGCACCACAGACTAGGCATTCGGCCATGGACCTGCAATATTTCGCTGGATGACCAACAGCAGACCACAGTTCAGGAAAATGGTCCAGAGGAGGAGGAGGAACAGAGATGGAGGAAGGTGCCTTCTTCAAGGATTAGGGAGATCTGTGCCAAATGGGTTGATGTGCAAGGCTTTATGGA
Organism: Cherax destructor; assembly: GCA_009830355.1. Taxonomy (NCBI): domain Eukaryota; kingdom Metazoa; phylum Arthropoda; class Malacostraca; order Decapoda; family Parastacidae; genus Cherax; species Cherax destructor. Next base: position 1,487 of record WNWK01005951.1, read on the forward strand.
TGATTATCACTCTAACTAAGCTGTTGCAGGCCGTGTTGGCCACATGTACAATGACAATGTGGTGTCCCCTTTCAGGGATGTTTGAAAGAAACGCCAGACACAGAGCTCCCTGGACAGATTTTTTGTGAGAGAAAGTTCCAGTGACTCTCAACCTGGTCCTAGTGGCATTAAAAGAAAAAGGCCAGTAACCCCATTATTATTATAATCAAAAGAAGCGCTAAACCACAAGGGTTATACAGCGCGGCAGGGCAGGACAGGATGCAGGGAGAATGGATTGTAAGAGGGAGATGGATGATTAGTAGGGTATGGAGTGCAGCAGGACAGTAGATAGTGCAGGGATAGAGGGTAGCCAGTAACCCCAGAAAAGAACTTGCCACCTGCAGTGTTAATGGAAGGGGATTCCTCTTCCAAACACTAGCATACTACTCCATCCTCTCCCCTCCTCCACACATCAACAACTCTTCAATAAATGTAAGTGACATGTTATTGTACTATTATTTCTTTAATTCTCATTGTTTTGTGTGTAATTTAATGTACAGTGGACTTCTGCTAAAACTGTCTACCCTACATCTAACTTTCACAGTCGCCATTTGGTTGAATCCTCCCTTATACACAATTTTCCCTGTATGAATCTTAGCCCTGGCTTTGTCTCTGTAGATGCTTTCCTCTCCCATTACAGTGTTAAATGCTCCAAACTTCAGAACACCCATGACTTAACCTGATTCCTTCCCCCTTCTCCTCTTTCTCCTTTCTCCTCTGGGTTTTCTTTCTTTTCTTTTGCCTTGTATTTGTCCTTTATTTTATTTTCATTTTTTCCCCCACCGTGTTCTTGTTCTTACCCTATGCAGGCCGCCAGCTTCATTGCAGTGCTCCTTTCCTAGATTATGACCGACTCCATTACCACTACTACCACTACCATTACTACCTCCATTACCCCTCCACCACTTTCTTGTGCCCTCCCCTGTCTGCCTGCCTATAAATACCCCTTCCACCTGTCCTTCGTGTTAGTGTGACTTTGTAAATGGTCCAAGTCGGACCAAAACTTCGTTGTAAGCTCCTCTCTTTTTATATGTGTGGGTTGTGTGTGTATTGTTCCAGTCACGGTATTGGGAAATAAGGTTTCGAATTACGAAAGTTTCGTGTTGAGAAATAGCTCCTGGAACGGATTAATTTCGTTAGTCGAGGGACCAGTATTATTCTTTCAACAAATCGGCCGTTTCCCACCAAGGCGGGGTGGCCCAAAGAGAAAAACAAAAGTTTATCTTTTTAACTTTAGTAATGTATACAGGAGAAGGGGTTACTAGCCCCTTGCTCCCGGCATTTTAGTTGACTCTTACGACATGCATGGCTTACGGAGGAAGAATTCTGTTCCACTTCCCCATTGAGATAAGAGGAAGTAAGAACAAGAACTAGTAAGAAAATAGAAGAAAACCCAGAGGGGTGTGTATATACAGTGGTACCCCGACTTACGATATTTTTTCATTCCAGAATGCTGTTCAAGTGCCATTACCAAACGAATTTATCTCCATAAGAAATGATGTAAAATAGACTAGTCCTTTAGACCCCCAAAATTACACTTACAAAAGCATTTAAAAAAATCAACTTACATAAAAGGGTGTGTTTGGGGACCATCGTAAGTCGGGGTACCACTGTATATGCTTGTACATGAATGTGTAGTGTGACCTAAGTGTAAGTAAAAGTAACAAGACATACCTGAAATCTTGTATGTTTATGAGACAGAAAAAAGACACCAGCAATCCTACCATCATGTAAAACAATTACAGGCTTTCATTTTACATTCACTCGGCAGGACGGTAGTACCTCCCTTGGCGGTTGCTGTCTACCAACCTATTATCATCATTAATATGGCATCTTCAAGACTAATAACACACTTAGTGATTTTAATGTGTTCCTGCATGCCAGCACAGGCACAAGTTGTGGAGTTTAAAGCAGTTAAGTTCAGTGACAAAGTTTAGCATTAAGTGTAGCATTAAGAGTGTAGCAATTAAGCGTAAGCTGCTCTGCCTATCTTCTGAAAGGTATGTAAATGGTGTACATACACCAGTTCATTTGTACATTATGGTTTTCTTATAAAAGAAGTGATCTAATGCAGTTTGCCGGTTGAGGGGGTCGAAGGGAGGGTAGTAGGGACGCACGGGTGGCAGGAAACTTAAATATGATTTGGCGGCTGGGAATTTGCGAATGTTTGAAGCCCGCGAAAGTGGAAAACGCGAATGTTGAGGGAGACCTGTATAATTATACTATTACTATCAATAAAGGTTATCTACCTATCATATTTATTCCAGAATAATATTAGGTATAACATAAATAACGTAGAAGCATGATAAAGACTGAGACACTTATGAAACATATGGGAATCTTTATTAAGGAAATGTTTTGCCACACCATGGCTTCATCAGACCAATACAAAGTAGAAATCGGTAAGGAGAGTATAAAGACACCCAAATTAATAAAAACTGACATTATATAGAGATGTATTGAAGGGTGGAGGGTGGGGAGGGATAAAAAAAAATAAAAGTGATTGTGACCATTACAGAAAATGTTACATGCTATGCGCCTGAAGGGTAACTATAGAAGATCACTCTTATTCCATGCTATGACTGAAAAAAGTGCGATTTTCTCGAATTTTTTTTCCCCAAGTAATCAGCTATGCACACGTTTCCTGGAATATCTTGGAAGTCACTGACCTATTTCATGTCATATTACTGTTAATAATAAACAGATTGAAAGGAATTTCCAGCAAACATAAAACTGAATGTCTTAATTTTGGGTGGTGATACTTTTGAAGTGTCAGTAAGGGGTGATTCCTCGATTAGCGACAAATTTGTTTACCGACGTGATCTTAGGAATGGAACTCCATCAGTAAGTGAGGAGAGGCTGTATTACAAAAATGCAGTAGCCTGCATAACAGTAAATCTTCTATTTTTTGTGTGAATAAAAATTCAAAATGGAAAGAAAGTGTAATATAATAGGGGCCTGGAGACGTGACTAATGAACAGAGAAAATGTTATTTTAGTGCCAGGAATGTCTGCTTTGTTTTTTCTGGACCCTATTTTGAAATTGGCATTTCTTGAAATTTTGTATGAAATTAGCCAATTTACCAATTTCTGATCACTTCATTGGGTAGTTTAAATAGTTGAATGGGCAGTTTTTTGTACTCAATTGATAGAATGGAAGACATATTAGCAAAATAGCTAAGAATTTGGTCAACTGCAACAGTGGAACTGGCATAAAATTGGACTCAAAGTGGATGAAATCGCCGATGCGTAAATAATGATGCACAGCAAAATTTGCAAAAGCGTAATTTCTTTAGTTTTCCCATCAAGTTTGTTATTTTTTTTTATTTTATTACCTTTAGAAAAAGATTCTCTACCATTTCATAAGAAAAACAATTTTTTTTTTTTAAATTCTACGACCCTGAGAGCAAGTTTGAGAGCAGGGGTCGTGACCCTGAAAGGGTTAAATGTGAACTCTAAGCAATATTAATTTTTGGGGTCTGGACAGTGAAAGGGTTAATAAGTAGTAAATTATTTTTTTTAGATGTTTATTGCATTTCCATTATCCAATACACAATTTCTTGATAGCAAACAAATTTTTTCAGGAAAATGTGACCTTAACAGTTATAAACATAAAATGTTTCTGAAATATGGTTTATACTTAAAGATTTTAAGAACTGTATTAAGAATTTAATCTTCTAAGTATATTTAAGGTACAATATCTATTAGTATAGCAGTGATAAAAATGGGCCATATACAAAATTACCAACTCAGAAATTGTGCTCCTTATCCTCACTTGAATGGACCTCATTACTGTATTAAAAATATTTATTTTATGATATGCAAAATGACAACTGCAATACAGTGGACCCCCGCCTAACAAGCAAAATTCATTCCAGAAGCCTGCTCAAGTGCCATTACCAAACGAATTTACTTCCTTAAGAAATAATGTCACGTAGGTTAGTCTATTTCAGACCCCCAAAAATACACTTCCACAAGCACTTACAATATTATACGTACTTACATAATTGTACGATTTCCGGGGTGCTCGTTAGGCGGGGGTCCACTGTATTTCTAAATATCTAAAAATTATCACAAGTAAGTTTTTCTATTTCTTGCGGTTAAAGAAATTCACAATAGCATTAATGCAGTCTTCTGATGTCCAACGCTCAACCAGGCGGTCACATTCAGCATCATTCACCTGGAAAAAATGTGAATGATAATAGAGACAATTAATTCTCATACTGTAAACTACTTTCAACAACGCTCTGTGTTATTTTCCCATAATAAAATTTCAATATTTAGTATTGATATAACCAACCTACAAAATACTTTCACACCTTGTCACAATGTAATATCCTCAGATTGTAATTTGAGTAAACTTATTATCTGCTATAAATATAAACTAATGTTTAACTATAACAAACTTAATCAATTTCTATAGTATTAAGTAGTCTATAAGCCATTAATTAGATTTAGTCTGCCCATAATGCCATGGCATGATAGTGGCTCTCTTTGCACTGCAATTCATAATTGTAATTACAAAATCTCGATGTAAACTTGCAATGAAATAAAAATATTATTATATTATTATTATTAATTGTTAATCAGCTGAGAAATTCAGAAAAACCTAGTTATAAAAAATTATGAATATGAAGCTTAAAACAAAAAGAATAAAAGATTTCTTCATAAATTCACAAATTTCAATCTGTTTTGGTTACAAATTTGATGCTTTATGTCCTCTTGAAACTTTTCCTTCCTTGAAAGGATGGCATAAAATTTTTTTTGCAAATGTTTAAATTGGCCTGAAGCTTTTTTAGGCAATTGCATGTAAAGCTATCACCACTTGCACTGAGAAGTGCACGACGAATACATTGAAGATAACCCCTCAGGGAAGGTTCCTTGATGCTGGTGAGACACACTTGATTTAACCCTTTGACTGTTTCGGTAGTATATATACGTCTTACGAGCCACTGTTTCGGACGTATCAATACGCCTAAATTCTAGCGGCTTCAAATCAAACGGGAGAAAGCTGGTAGGCCCACATATGAGAGAATGGGTCTGTGTGGTCAGTGTGCGCAGTATAAAAAAAATCCTGCAGCACGCAGTACATGAGAAAAAAAAACTCCGACTATTTTTTTGGATTAAAACGCCGACTTTGAGGTGTATTTTCATATAGTATTTAGGGTTGTATTCTCTTTTTTATGGTCTCATTTGATAGAATGGACAACATACTACAGAAATATAGATGATTTTGATTAGTTTTATGATGAAAACGACCTTGAAATTGAGCTCAAAGTAGGAGAAATGTTCGATTTTTGCAAATGTTCAAGAGTAAACAAATCACGCCACGCGTTCAATACACATCAATTGGTGAGTCTAATATTCTTTCACAAGTGCATTGATATTATTTATACCATTTTTACAATAATGCAATAGTCTGCATAACGGTAAATCTTCTATTTTTTATGTGAATAAAAAATCAAAATAGAAAGCAAAAGTAATATGAGGGGCCTAAAGACGTGACTAATGAACAGATAACATCATATTTTAGTGCCAGGAATGTCTGCATTGTTTATTCTGGACCCTATTTTGAAATTGACAACTTTTTTATTTTGCATGAAATTGGCCAAATTGCCAATTTCTGATCACTTTATTGGGTAGTTAAAATCGATAAATTGGTGGTTTCTTGTACTCAATCGATAGAACAAATGGAGTTCTAAAGAAATATCTATGAGTTTGGTCAACTGGAACAATGAAATTTACCGAAAATAGGGCTCAAAGTCGGCGAAATTGCTGATGCGTATATATTGCTGAGATCACTAACTTCGCGAGAGCGTAATTTCGTGAGTTTTCAATCAAATTTCAAACTTTTTGTGTCTTTACCATTGGGAAACGATTCTCTATCATTTCATAAGAAAAAATAATTTATTTTTTTTAAATTTTGCGACAACAGGAGCACTCAGGATTGATACAGTCAAAGGGTTAAGGAATTGTACCTGTTCTTCCTTTCCTTGGATCAAATCTGAATACTTCGTATTTCCCTGGGCATTGTATGACCCTTCTGTGTTTAGGTACTCCCCCATATATGTAATCTAATAATTTATGACAGATTATTATTACATTCAAGAGGAGCACTAAACCCATAGGGGTTATACAACACCTGGGGTAATGGGAGGCACTGGGGTTCAGTCCAAGGAAGGGGAATACAGGTCCAATGCCTTAGATCAAGAGTACCTCACTGGTATCAAGGAACCTCCCTTGAGAGGATGATGGCAACAAAGAAATTAAAAAAATACTGAGTCATTAAACAACTTCAATGATACCAACCTGTTGACTCTACCTCCATTATATATACAGTGGTACCTCGAGTTACGATATTTTTTCGTTCGAGAATGCTGTTCAAGTGCCATTACCAAACGAATTTATCCCCATAAGGAATAATGTAAAATAGACTAGTCCTTTTACACCCCCAAAAATATACTTACAAAAGCATTTAAAAAAATAAACTTAAATAAAAGGGCGATTTTGGGGACCATCGTAACTCGAGGTACCACTGTATGTACTTTGAAGTCAATAATATCATACCAATGCATTTTACTCAAGGCCCAGACTCATGAACCTTCACATCTGTCAAAAATTATCACAGGCAACAAATATCATATGCCTCATCACATAACCCTTAAAAACTAAACATACCCAACTTTACTAAGGTGGCAGAATTTACAGACTAAGTGCTGTTATCCTACCTCAGCTCATTTCAAACCAGGATGGGTCATAAAGTGTTGTAAGGATTAAGGTAGTTATTGGGAAAGGGAAGTAGAGTGAGGGGTGATCTTGTGAGCAAACAGTTAAGTCAAAGTTTGCACAAGCCAGTTTTGGTTAGCGATAGTGTGTTGAAGGTAGGGCTTTATGAAAGGTAAGCAAGAAAAGTGAGGGGTGCCTAGGTGCCAAAAAGGATATTGGAAATGAATTCTATGTGCTCATCTCCACCCCTCATTTAAAATGCAGTCACTGCTTTTCCCACCTCCAGAACTCATAAGAACATAAGAAACATGGAGCACTGCTGCAGGCCTACTGGCCAAAGCTAAGCAGGTCCAACTTTCACCCACCCACACCCACTCATGTACAGTGCTAATCATGGTATTATGCCACCCCTCCCCCACACACGTACCAAAACACAAACACATACCATGAAAGATTATAATATATATATTTGCACACTTACTGAGGTTTTAATACTTGGTGCTGTGTCCTGTATGCTTAATCACATCCCTCAGCTGTGTAGGAAGACTCTCATACAAATTCTTGAGGGTTTGGGGAGGTATATTATTCCATGCCTCATGTAGAGCAGCCTCCAGCCGCGGGATGGAACTGATATCCTTGCCTAGAAACTTTGTTACACTATTAACCAGAGGTTCTCAATAGGGTTTAGGTCTGGGGAATTGTCTGGCCAGTCATTGAAGAACCTCACTTCACAGTCCTTAAGCCACTGAACTACAGATCTGGCGGTATGACACGGTGCACCGTCCTTCATAAAAACCGTAGCCCCACACTTGTCAAATGCCTCAGGTAAATTGTCACACAATAACTCCAGGTAATTATATACTGGTTTTGGGGAAACACACAGAGTTCAGACACATGGACAGCACACATTTTGATTGGGACCCTTCATGAGAATATTTTAGACTTTCCCTGCGATCCCCGTTGGGGAGGGGAACACTGCTTATTCACCCAATGGCTTCCTCAAACCGTGTGAAGATCAAACCATTGCATGGGACCATCAATGATTCATCTAAGCTAGCCTAGCACTGGCAGCTGCCGTCAGCAGCAGTCTGCATGTTAAATTCACTGCTATACTGACACTCCAAGAGGCCTTCATTGTCATCTGTATTGATGACTCTGAGGCTGAGAAACTACTTACCAACGATGCTACCACCTTGCTACAAGATCGAGGATTCCAAGTTTGGACTTCTCCAGCTCTGAAGGCCAAGAGGACTGTGTTCCTCAAACGCCTGGACTCACTTATTACTGCTCAAGATACTGATGAAATTAAGTCGTCAATCCAACACAAGAACCCTTGGGCAAAGGTGGACTTTGTTCATAAAATACCTAATGCTTCCTCCATGCTGAAGGTCAGCTTCAGTGACGTCACCATGGCAGACAAAGCTCTCACCGACGGACTTGCTATCCACTATTTCCACATCAACCCAGCATTTATCGAAGCAGAAAGATACGAGTACATCCCACAGTGTTACAACTGCTACTCATACTCCCACACCACCAAAGATTGTCCCACCAAGGACAAGAAATTCTGTGCTACATGTGGCAAAGGACACGACTTCAAATCCTGCACCACCACCACCTCACTCAAGTGTTTAAACTGCAAGACTGATCATCATACCCTTGCTGCCAAGTGTCCTACTAGACGAGATATCCTCAAGAAACAACTTGACCAACAAACAAAACCTACTGCTCAAGCAACAACATATGCTGCCATCACTAAGCTACAGGCAGACACCACTAAGATTCTCCAGGCCACCCAGGCTGCCTCCACCAACCCTGTATCACCACCACCACTGCCTGCAGGCGATTCCACCAAAATTCTCTACTGCATTATGTATACCCATGTACACAATGTTGCTGCACCTGGATCATTTAATAACACCATCAATGAACTGTTCCAACTCAACAACATGCCCAGCTTTACATTCCCAGCATCTCCACCATCGTCTGACATTATAAAGTCCACTTCAAACATTGTCACCATCGAGAATGTTCCACCACCACCAACTCCCTCCACTGGGACGGTACCTACACCACCTCCCACCACTGAGACGGACCAATCAGAAGCTGCCTAACCATCACCAGACCCCACCGAGGAGAGACTCCAGTCAGCCTCTCCCAACAATTCCACTACTACCAAAACAACTGCTCCATCCACCACCAAACCAACTTATCAATACATGCAATACGACAATGTCAAATTTTATACCACAAAACAATTCAGCAAAGCAATGCCATACACAGACCTTTCCCAGCGACTCGAAGATGGGACTGTCAAGTTCACCCGCCTCAATAACTCTACTGCTACCTTAACTGAGATAGTCTACAACCTTCGCAGAAAAGCTAAAGAAGACCCCATGGGTGCTTGCCTTGCAACTCAACTCTCAAGAACAAAATTCAACGATCTCTGCACCTGTTCTACTGAATAAACTCCACCGGCTTGTCTAAGTTCCCCAGCACTTTGCTATTCAGCTAAAGCTGGGGTGTGGCTCCAATCGACCCTAATACAGCTGCCTTCTGTGCCTTTCCCACAACCGCCTGCCAGCCCCCTGCAGTTCAACCAGACCCGCCTCATCAGCTGCTACAACTCGCCCCAGCATCACAAACACCTATCAACAATGCCTGCAGTTTATCTGCACATGTCGCCCAGAGTGGACGTGCCACTCACCTGTATACAGTGGACCCCGAGTTTCGTAAAAACTTCATTCCTGAAGTCTGCTCAAGCGCCATTACCGAACGAATTTACTCCCTTAAGGAAAAATGTCATGTAGGTTAGTCTATTTCAGACCCCCAAAATACACTTCCACAAGCACTGACAATATTATACTTACATAACTGTACGATTTCTGGGGTTTACAAAACTCGGGGGTCCACTGTATTCCCACCTTCTACACTTCCCCAACCTTTTCCCATATTTCTATCCTTACCCATCCTTCTTCCTTCCCCATCTTACCGACGCTCAGGTCAAATCAAGTTCAAGCTCAAAGAGTTCACCAACACTCTGAGCACTGAAACACCCCCAAACCATAAGCAAGTCTGGGTGTTTGGTGGTCCCACAGGTGTAGCGTGGGTCTAGCGGGTCACTACCTCTGGGCCAGTACACGTTTTCCACGGTTACAGGTAACAGTGAAGGTTGCTTCATCACTCCAAAGTACTTCAGACCCCTGTTGAGGATTCCAGTGAAGTTATTTCTTTGCATAATCCAGCCTATGTTTCTTCTGTGGTTTGGAGAGGATCAATTTCTTAACCTGGCGGTGACTACTGTAGCCCAGTTCTGACACACGTCTGTTAACAGTTCTTACAGACACCTCTGAGAGAAGATGTGGGTGTTTTTCTTTCAATTCTCCAGCAGTTATCTTAGGTGTACTCTCTAACTGCTTCTTTAACACAGTTAAGGTATGAACAGATGGCTTCGAGGGGCCAGGCCAAGGTTTGGCAGATGGTAACTCGACACCACCACCAGCCTTGAAACGCTGCACCCAGTTCCTAACTGAACGCTCACACACACCAACATTCTCCACTATTTCTTTCGTCTTGTGCCCAGCTTTGTGAAGCCCTATGATTTGAGCTATAGTTTCAGGTGTTAAAGACTTCCTTTTACCCATAATCAAACATGTATAGCCCCAAAACCAAAGGGAACACCAGACAAAAGATGGGGTGGATGAGAGACAAAAGTCCAATACTTCCTCTCATGACGGCAGCCATGTGAGCACTGAGGAGTCACTGTGGAGTGTGGCGGCAGGCCGTGACATCATGCTAACGGCTGCTACCCGGCATAATGCACTGACAAAAAAAGACCCCCTTGTATGGTAGGGTAGGCCTTTGATTTTCATCATGGGATTATGCCGGGGCACTCACCTAGCATAATGCCGTGACTAGCACTGTACTTGTCTAACCTATTTTTAAAGCTACACAAGGTTTTAGCTTCACTGATGCTACTTGGGAGTTTGTTCCACTCATCCACAACTCTACTGCCAAACCAATGCTTTTTTATATCCTTCCTAAATCTAAATTTTTCCAACTTACCCACTGCTGCATGTGCTGTTATTATGAACACAAGTGTAAATATGGCCTACATACCTTGCTGTAATGCAATAACCACTTGGGAACAAGCAAAAGACAACAGAGAATAACTGAATAATATTTCTTTCACCAAAACAAGCTGATATTTAGTGTATACAGCCTATGTACAGTATTTACATTACAGTCTCTCCTCACTTAACGACATACTCGTTTACCAACGACTCAGAGTTATGACGGGCTCTCCAACATTAAAAAAAAAAATTGTATGCCGTATGAGAACTTGGGTCACGTATCTCATTCTCCTTCTTACAGCCACTCAGTACACTAGCTTTTAAAGTCTCCAAGACCACATATTTGTACAAATTTTAACTTGATTGTGTACCCCATAGTACAAGATAGAAGTGCAGCAGCACTTGTATAGGTTTCGTAGCTGACATTTTAAAGCACTCCAGAGCGATTATTATTACAAGAAATAAATCTTAATCTTCATTATTATTATTATTATTATTATAACCATCAACATACCTTGTTCACCGAGTTTAATCATTTCTTAATTAAGCTGCCACGAGAGAGACAGAATGTAAACACACAGACGAACAAACCAGCTGATCCCTTTATACTGTGAATTTGTTTTGTACTTCTTTTATTTTCCTCTTCCAAGTGCTGCTGCACTTATAACTCTATCTTGTACTATGGGGTGCACAATAGACGTGCAGCAGCACTTGGAAGAGGAAAAACAAGAGGAAAATGGAAGAAGTACACTGGAAATAAGTCACTCTGACTTTTTTGGGTTATCCTAGGTTCTCTACACATATGCTGTTATGTATAATAATAGTTTATTTAGACATGATACAATGTTGTTATTTAGACATGATACATAGTTAAGTATAAATGTGGTGTACATGCCAAAAGCCCCCTAATATGCTGTGCATTGTGGGTATTCTTAAGACTAATTAATAGTAGACTAGATGGTAAAAAATTATGGTTGATAATTTACAAAATATGTATAATTGTGTATGTAAATTGTAAAATTTGAACATAAGTTGAACATAATACTTTATTAATTGTTGAAATGCAATTAACTGAACGAGATCAAACAATTTAAAACAATTAGTTGCATTGCAATTTCAGTTTATAAGGTCATTATATAAGTTACACAGAGTACAAGAGAGTGAATTATTTTTTGTTAATGTTATAGAAACAGTTAGCTCAATATGCATTATTTATAACAGATTTTTACATTTTAGTGATTAATCAACTTTGTTGGAAATGTTTGATATTGTGCACCTAGGTTTGGGTGAGAAGGTGGTTTTTTAGCATCGTTTTGAATTGGGGTACAGGCAAGGTTTCTTTGGTAATCACAGGTAATGAATTCCAAATTTTCGGGCCTTTTATATGCATTGAGTTTTTGCATAGTGTTAGATGGACACGGGAACATCGAGGAGTGATCTGTGTCTAGTGTTATGGTCATGTGTTCTGTTAAAGTTGGTAAGGAGAAGTTTAAGTGGTGGGTTAATGTTTGCATAGATTGTTCTATGTATGTAATAGGCACAGTAAAAAGTATGGATGTCTTTTATGGTGAGTAAGTTTAGATTTTTGAATATTGGTGGAGTATGTTGTCTGGAGTGTGAATTTATCATCATTCTAACTGCTGCCTTTTGTTGTGTTATTAATGGTCTGAGATGAGTTATTGATGTTGAGCCCCATGCGCAGATTCCATAGGTGAGGTAGGGGTAAATGAGTGAGTGATATAGGGCAAGGAGAGCTGGTTGTGGGACATAGTACCGTATCTTGGATAGTATTCCAACGGACTTTGAGACTTTCTTGGAAATTTGCTGTATATGTGTCTGAAATTTTAGGCCACTGTCAAGATGGATTCCTAAGAATTTTCCCTCGGTGAGTTTTGTGATAGGGGACCCGTTTACCATTATGTTAAGTGGTACATTTGTAGCTCTGTTCCCAAACTGAATGAAATAGGTTTTATCAATATTTAGAGTAAGTTTGTTAGTCATCATCCAGGTAGATATTTTCTGCAATTCAGCATTTACAGTGTTGGCAAGTATGTCTGGGCTTGGGTGAGAGATAACGTATGTAGTGTCATCTGCAAAAGTATGGGTTTGAGTAGTTGAGATGCATTTGGTAGGTCGTTAATGTAAATGAGAAAGTAGGGCCAAGAACACTTCCTGTGGGACACCTACGGTAATAGTTTGCGCGGTGGAGCTAGCTCCATTTGTGTACACATATTGGTTTCTGTTGCTAAGGTATGATTTTAGGTAGTTTAGGGAGTGTCCTCTTATACCATAGTGTGATAATTTTAAGTGTAACAGATCATGGTCAACTGTATCAAAAGCTTTACGTAAATCAATGAGGATTCCCACTGGGATTTCTTTTTTCTCAAGGGCGGTGAAAATTATTTCTAACATGTGTATAATGGCATCATTTGTATTTTTATTAGGCCTGAATCCAAATTGAAAGTGGTTGAGAACATTGTTGGAGGTGAGGTAGGAATATATTTGTCTATGAATTAATTTTTCAAAGATTTTGGAGAGAAGGGGTAAGTTAGATATCGGCCTGTAGTTATTCAGGTCTGCTTGATCTCCTCCCTTATGTATTGGGGTGACCCTCGCTATTTTGAGTATTGATGGGAAGGTAGAGGATTCAATGGATTTGTTAAAGAGTGTTGCAATAATTGGTGAGAGAACTTGAGAGGCTTTTTTGTATATAAAAGGTGGTAAGTTATTTAGGTCACCTGCTTTGTTTTTTAATTTGTTGATTATAAGTGAAACTTCTATTGGGTTCTTTGGGGCTAGGAATAGTGTGTTCGGATAGGTGCCAGTGAGATAGTCGTTAGGTGGAGTATTTGAACTTGGGATTTTGCTTGCCAGCTTTTTACCTATGGTGAAGAAATCATTGAGTTTGTTTGCTGTTTCAATAGGTGGGAGTAGGGGTTCATCTGGTTTTGTTAGCTTGATTGTTCTGTTTGTGGATATCTTTTTTGTTCCTAGAATTTCAGATAGGGTAATCTGTTCTCATAGTACAATTTTTTTGACCTTCTTATCAGACTCATTAGGTTTGATGAGTAGCGTTTTGTTTCTTCTCTTGTTATTTGTCCCATTCTGTACTGTTTTTCATATAGGTGCTTTATATTAATGGATTTGAGTATGCTGGGGGTTAGCCAGGGACTATTTAATCTTTTAGTTGTGATTTGTTATTTTGTTTATTTAGGGCAAGTGCTTATTAGCTTAAGGAAGGTTATTGGGTCTTTTAAAAAAATTTTTAATACATAAGTCAGTTATTCTGGGTAACAGTTAAGTCTATTTCTGTTTGCCAATCAATGTTTGTCATAGCTGTTATGAAGCTATTTATAGCTGTCTCATTATGAAGTCTGAAGGTAACTTTAGTTGGCTCTAGTGGTAATTTTCCGAGATTTGTTATGAGAAAGGTTGGGTAGTGGTCAGTGGTATTGTCTGTGATTATGCCTGATTTTAATGGGGATATGGTGTTAGTCCAGATATGGTCTAATAGAGAGGCACAGGTCTCAGAGATTCTCGTAGGTTTTGTTATTGTTGGGAGCAGCAAGCAGTTGCTCATAGTGTTTGTGAATTCAGTTACTAGTGGGTCCTGATCTTGTAGGAGGTTTATATTGAAGTCTCCTGTGAGAATTAAGTGGTCTTTGTTCATGTGTGCATCAGTAATCATACTTCCTAATTTTTCACTAAATTGCTGAATGTTTGACTGTGGTAATCTATAGATGTTTATAACTGTGAGAGGTTTTTGTAGGTATTTGGATTTAAATTTAGCTATTATATATTCTCCATGTTCATCTCTTGTGCATGTATTGTTAATACATTCAAGCTGGTCTGAGTAGAACATAGCTGTGCCACCTCCTTGTTGGTCTGGCCGACAATTGTGTATGGCTGTGTAACCAGGAATGGCATAGATATCTGTAGTATGAGGCTTTAACCATGTTTCAGTGAGAGCAATGATGGACATACTGGCCTGAAGTGAGTTTAATATGCAGTGATGTCATCAAAATGTTTGCTTAAAGATCTGACATTGTAATTAAAGATAGTTATGTTATTGTTGGATTTGAGTAGTGTTTTAGCCTGTTCTGCTGTGTAGTAATGACAGTTGCTGTTAGGTTCATGTAAGTCATTTAATAGAAGGTTGGTATCAGGATCAATGTTTGGAATCATAAGATTTAGTGTGATTCTATAATTAAAACTTAAAAATAGAACAATAGGTTATCTACTTATCATATTTATTCAAGAATAATATTAGGAATAACATAAATAATGTAGAAGCATGATAAAGACGCCCAAATTAACAAAAACTGACGTTATATAGAGAGGTATTGAAGGATGGAGGGCGGAGAGGGATAAAAAAAAAAGTGACCGCAACCATTATAGAAAATGGTACCGCCTGAAGGGTAACTATAGATCATTCGTACTCTATGCAAAGACTGAAAAAAGTGCGATTTTCTCAATTTTTTTTTTTCAAGTAATTAGCTATGTAAGCGTTTCCTGGAATAACTTGGAAGTAAGTCATTGACCTATTTCATGTTGTATTACCGATAATAGTAAACAGATTGAAAGGAACTTCCCAACAAACATAAAACTGAATGTTTTAATTTTGGGTGGTGACACTTTTGAAGTGTCAGTAATGGGTGATTCCTCGATTAGCGACAAAATCGTTTACCGACGGGGTCTTAGCCCCTATCTCCGTTGTTAAGTGAGGAGAGACTGTATTTATTTTTTATCCCTGGGAGCCATTATGTAAACTAGATACAGACATAGAGTAATATGATTATAATAATCAGGGGGAAGTACTAAACCCATAAAAGCCAGTGGATATATCCTTCCCAAGAAGGTAAGGATATATCCACTTCCTTGGATCAAGAGCTCCTCATTGACATCAAGACACCTCCCTTAATGTTGACAGTATACCTTTAAAAGCAGCAATGCTGTAACTCTTCTCTACACACCTTCAGTTTTGTCCACATTACAAAGTTTTTGAAGTTCCACCACACAGCCAATGCATATTTACATTTTGGCCTAACATACTGTGCGACCACTCTTTTTTCTTCTTAGCTTTTCTCTATCTATATGCAGTAAACCATTGATTAAGACGCGATCTTCTATGACTTTTTCGATATACGAAGATTGCAAAATTGCTGCAACTTTTATCATTACTGTGAAATTCATTTATGATGGTGCAACTTTTTGGAAAAAATAGCTAAAAGTCTGTACAAGAAAGATAATAACTGCTTATTTCACTGAAACTACACACTGTTGTGTCATTAACAGTCATTCACTTAGCCTAGATGTATTTACACAAATGTTGAATATGTCAGTAACTGATATCAAAGTGGAAAGTACAGTTAGTGAAGAGATAATCTTGTGGCACCACCATGATAAATGTTTATGTTTGAAGTTCAGAAGGCCACCACAGTATACACCATTTATATATAAATTGTTTTTCACCATAGGAGTCTCAAGGAAAACCAACAAATGTGATTAAATTAGTTGTTTCCTGCATACCAGTCAACACATGCAATGTTTTCACATTGCATCATGAGTGCTAAAATGTGAGGATACTGGAGACAATGTTTATATACAAATTAAGAGGGACCACAAGATTTATATATCCTTTGCTTCCTTCTATTTGAATAATCAGTGTTACAATGAAAGGAAACTAGATACAGTGGACCCCCGAGTAACGTAAAAACTTCATTCTACAAGCCTGCTCAAGTGCCATTACAGAACGAATTTACTCCCTTAAGGAATAATGTCACGTAGGTTAGTCTATTTCAGACCCCCAAAAATACACTTCGAAACGCACTTACAATATTATACTTACATAATTGTACGATTTCTGGGGTGTTCGTTACTCGGGGGTCCACTGTATACAGCAGGGCCTCGCTTTGGCGTTTCGCCTTACAACGTTACGCTAATACAGACATTTCAAATTATGACCAAAACTTGCTATATGGCTCCCATCACCTGACTTTCTAATACGGTCACTGAGCACCACCTGATTCGTTTACATTCTCCGTGAGGAAGTCTCTCCAAAAGTCTGGAAACTTTCCAAAATTTCAAGTGTTTTAAGTTATTGCATATTTTATATGTACACTCTGATAATTATACTTATGTGTACCAATACCTAAATAAACTTACACACTGTGCTGGCATGTAGGTACACATTAAAATCATTAAGAGTGTCCCTCTAGTCTTGATGCCAAAGTAATAATAATACTGTACTAATATACTTTTTTTTTTATTAATACATAGGCGGTTTCCCACCAAGGCAGGGTGGCCCGACAAAGAAAAACTTTCATCATCACTTCACTCCATCACTGTCTTGCCAGAGGCGTGCTTACACTACAGCTACAAAACTGCAACATTAACACCCCTCCTTCAAAGTTCCGGCACTGTACTTCCTATCTATAGGAATCAAGTCCAGCCTGCCGGTTTCCCTGAAACCCTTCATAAATGTTACCTCACACTCCAACAGCATGTCAGTCCTAAAAACCATTTGTCTCCATCCGCTCCTATCTAACACGATCACGAACGCTTGCTGGAAATCCAAGCCCCTCGCACACAAAACCTCCTTTACCACCTCCCTACAACCTTTCCTAAGCTGACCCCTACCCCGCCTTCCCTCCACTGCAGATTTATACACTCTCGAAGTCATTCTATTTTGTTCCATCCTCTCTACATGTCCAAACCATCTCGATAACCCCTCCTCAGCCCACTGGATAGTTTGGTAATCCCACACCTCCTACTAATCTCCAAACTACGGATTCTCTGCATTATATTCACACCACACATTGCCCTCAGACATGACATCTCCACTGCCTCCAGCCTTCTACTGGTTGCAACATTCACAACCCATGTCTCACACCCATGGTGACATCAAACATCCCTGTCTAAGGCCTACTTTTACTGGGAAAAAATCTCCCTCTCGCCTACATACTCTAACCTGAGCCTCACTATCCTCGTAAAAACTTTCACAGCTTTCAATAACCTACCTCCTATTCCATACATTTGCAACATCTGCCACATTGAATCCCTATCCACCCTATCATATGCCTTTTCCAAATCCATAAATGCCACAAACACCTCTTTACCCTTATCTAAATATTGTTCACCTATATGTTTCACTGCAAACACTTAGTCTACACACCCAATACCCTTCCTAAAGCCTCCTTGTTCATCTGCTATCCTGCTCTCCGTCTTACTCCTAATACTTTCAATAATAACTCTACCATACACTTTACCAGGTATACTCAACAGACTTATTCCCCTATAATTTTTACACTCTCTTTTGACCCCTTTTCCTTTATACAAAGAAACTATGCATGCTCTCTGCCAATCCCTACAGTTATAAAACTGCAACATTAACACCCCTCCTTCAGAGTGCAGACACTGTACTTCCCATCTCCAGGACTCAAGTCCAGCCTGCCAGTTTCCCTGAATCCCTTCATGAATGTTACTTTGCTCACACTCCAACAGCACGTCAAGTATTAAACACCTTTTGTCTCCATTCACTCCTATCAAATACGCTCACACATGCTTGCTGGAAGTCCAAGCCCCTCGAACACAAAACTTCCTTTACCCCTTCCCTCCAACCTTTCCTAGGCCGACCCCTAACCCGCCTTCCCTCTACTACAGATTTATACACTCTCAAAGTCATTCTGTCTCGTTCCATTCTCTCTACATGTCCGAACCACCTCAACAACCCCCTCCTCAGCTCTCTGGATAATAGTTTTGATAATCCCGCACCTCCTCCTAATTTCCAAACTCTGAATTCTCTGCATTATATTCATACCACACATTGACCTCAGACATGACATCTCCACTGCCTCCAGCCTTCTCCTCGTTGCAACATTCATCACCCATGCTTCACACCCATATAAGAGTGTTGGTATAACTATACTCTCATACATTCCCCTCTTTACTTCCATGGACAAACTTCTTTGTCTCCACAGACTCCGAAGTGCTCCATTCACCCTTTTTCCCTCATCAATTCTATGATTCACCTCATCCTTCATAGACCCATCTTCTGACATGTCCACTTCCAAATATCTGAATACATTCACCTCCTCCATACTCTCTCCCTCCAATCTGATATCCAGTCTTTCGTCACCTAATCTTTTTGTTATCCTCATCACCTTACTCTTTCCTATATTCACTTTCAATTTTCTTCTTTTACACACCCTACCAAATTCATCCACCAACCTCTGCAACTTCTCTTCAGAATCTCCCAAAAGCACAGTGTCATCAGCAAAAAGCAACTGTGACAACTCCCACTTTGTATTTGATTCTTTATCTTTTACCCCACACCTCTTGCCAAGACCCTCGCATTCACTTCTCTTACAACCCCTCTATAAATACAGTGGTACCTCGAGTTACGATATTTTTTCGTTCGAGAATGCTGTTCAAGTGGCATTACCAAACGAATTTATCCCCATAAGGAATAATGTAAAATAGACTAGTCCTTTTACACCCCCAAAAATATACTTACAAAAGCGTTTAAAAAAATAAACTTACATAAAAGGGCGATTTTGGGGACCATTGTAACTCTGAGGTACCACTGTACTTGTCATCGTGAAACCAGTCAAAATTATCTCTATTTCTGTAATATATCATCTATTCTATAAAATGAGACTAAGAAAATGAGAATACAAGCATAAATACCATACAAAAATAGACTGCAAAGTCGCGGTTTTAAACCAAAATATGGTCAGAGTTTTTTTTTCCTCATTATGCACTGTGTGGTGCAGGAATTTTTTTATACTACGCACACTATCCGCACAGACCCATTCTATCACATCTAGGCCTAACAGCCAGTTTCTGCTTGATTTGAGGGCGCTAAAATTTAGGCGTACTAGTACGTCAATAACCACAGTGCGTAAAACGTACTTGTACGACCATAACCCCGAAAGGGTTAAAGCCTATAGCTATGCAAGCACTTCAGGCAGACTAAACATTTAAAACTGTGAATGATGTACTAGTGTGCATGAGAGTAATTTTTTAATCTTAAAATTGGCTGTGAGCCAACATTTTAGGACCCTGCTTGACTGTTTGGGTTGCGTACCACCCAGGGAAAAACTAGGACCAGGCAGGTCCACAATGAACATCAATGGTAATATTGCCTTAGTAAAAAAATATTCATTCAAATTATAAGAAAAAAAAAATTATTTTGTAAAAATTTTCCCACACAGGAAATTTTATTTCCAGGTTAAGTGTGACAATTTAAATATGGGTTAATCTGGAACAAAACAATATACAAAATGAACTGGACATATATACACACGACTGTACATGCAATACACTAAATATTTAAAATTACATTACATAATGTAATAGAAATTTTTGTGAAAATTGACCATTTACTCAAAAACTAAATTAAAACAATATTAAAATGGAATTTAAACTCAAGAGAATTCAAAAGCAAATAAGTGTGACAGTGAAATAATGAATGGAGATTTAATTAACCCGTAAACGGTCCAAACGTATACAGTAGACCCTCGGCTAACGAACACCCCGGAAATCGTGCAATTATGTAAGTATAATATTGTAAGTGCTTGTGGAAGTGTATTTTTGGGGGTCTGAAATGGACTAACCTACTTGACATTATTTCTTAAGGGAGTAAATTTGTTCGGTAATGGCACTTGAGCAGGCTTCTGGAATTAATTTTGTTCGTTAGCCGGGGGTCCACTGTATATACATTTACTACACCAGTGCCCCGAATATTTAGAAAAAAAAATATTTTTTTTATATAGAAATAAAGAGCACATTTTTTTAAGTGTCATAGGATAAAAATAAAAATTAGGCTCGGTATTTACTGATATATGAGGCCGAGAAGTTCGCACTGAATGCTCACCTGACCGTAACATCGAGTCATGCCGCATGCAGAAGTGTTGCCGATATACCTTTTTTCTCGTTTTTGTATTATTTTATATAATTTTTATGTTCTGATAATTACAATTTACAGTAGTTCTTTGTTCTAACACTAATATTAGGCACTGAAATTGTACTCAAATTGTCACAAACACACTGACTGGTAGACATTTACACCTGCCTTGGTCATTTACTATTGTCTAGGAATATATACAAAGTATTTATAGGGCCCAGCAATGTTTTGGATACGTGGGAGTATATAATAATAATGATGATAATAATAATAATAAGAAAAAGAATATAATAATAATAATAATAATAATAATAATAATAATATAGGAATAATAATATGAATAATGAAAATAATAATAATAATAAGAAGAAATAATAAGTTCCCTTCAAGCACGATGTAAGACAAGTCAGTCCACTGCTGACAGTGACAAGATAAGAGAAGATAATTGGTGACATATGATGAGCGTGCACAAGGGTGCAGTGATAAGATAAGGGGTGACATTTGATGAGCATCCCCCTCTGTTTTCACTGTTACACAAACATATCTGTCTGTCTATCTGTCTGTCAAACTCTGTCTATCTGTCTGCCAAGCTCTCTGTCTATCTGTGTCTGTCAAGCTCTCTGTCTATGCTCTTGCACTACCGTCCACAGGATGGATATGGGGTGCACAATAAACTAGCCACTTCGGTGGCCAAATCTAAAATCTCTGTCTATCTGTCAAGCTCTCTGTCTGTGTCTGTCAAGCTCTCTGTCTATCTGCCTGTCTGTCAAGCTCTCTGTCTCTCCGCCTAGCATCTAGCTCTCCCGTCTCAGAGAGATCCACTCCTGAACCAACACGTCTGGTTCCTGAGCAAGTGTAAACACAGTACGTATTTGCCAGTCATGTTTACACATTATGTATATCTACAAGCAATTTGTCTGGATTTTTTAGATTATCCAAGGAAATTTACACTATGTATAATTGTATTTGTGTACCTGTGAGACAGAAATAGAGAGAGTCAGATCAAGATAGACAGAGACAGACAAAGATAGACAGGCATAGGTTATAATACATTCTGAAAATATGTTGCACAAATGTTGCACATGGGTTATTATCAAGGTTTTTGATATTTCCTCGAACACTTATGGCCATATCCACCTCAGAACCACTAAACTCGAGGTCAACATCACTTTCCACTTAAAATGGGAGAGTTAATACTACATGACATCAGTGAATCCCATGTGTTTGCCGCTCTATTTGCTCTAACTGGCGCTCATTTGAACTGGTCCCATATTTTTTTAATACAGTGCACACCAAGGGCTAAAACCTATTCTATGCTGACCAGGCATCTCAGGCCAATCGTGCCAAATTTGGAGGCAGGAAAAATAAAACGTAAATATACATTTGGGGCAGTAGTGGTACTAACGTTATATAAGTTTGGACCGTTTACAGGTTAAACTGTAAAAAATCAGAGCACATGATGTAATGTTTAACTTGCAAGTAAAGGTATAATTTAATGACTAAAAATGATTTCATGTAACACCTGCAGTATCATAGACTTATTAACCCTTTGTGGGTCGACAGGCCTTCTCAGGAAAGTGTTCCTGGGGTCGAAAATTTTTTGAAAAAAAAAAAAAAATTTCTTATGAAATGATAGAGAATCTTTTTCCGATCATAACGCCACCAAAATTATGAAATTTGATCGAAAACTAACGGAATTATGCTTTCGCGAAGTTAGCGGTACCCATGACACTTATGCATCGGCGATTTTGCCCACTTTGAGCCCTATTTTCGACATATTCCAATGTTTCAGTCTCCTAAAATTATAGCTATTTCGCTAGAACTCCATTTCTTCTATCGATTGAGTACAAGAAACCGCCTATTTATCAATTTTCACTACCCAAAATAGTGGTCAGAAAATGGCAATTTGGCCAATTTCACACAAATTTCAAACGATGCCAATTTCAAAATAGGGTCCAGAGTAAACAAGGCAGACATTCCTGGCACTAAAATAACATCTTCTCTGTTCATTAGTCACGTCTCCAGGCCCTTGTTCCATTACTTTTGCTTTTCATTTTGAATTTTTATTCTCACAAAAAATAGAAGATTTACTGTTATGTATACAACTGCATCATTGTAAAAATGGTATAAATAATATCAGAGCACTTGTGCATGACTATAAGACTCGCCAGTTGATGTGTATTGGAGGCATGGTGTGATTTGTTTACTCTTGAACATCGTCAAAAATCGATCATTTTCGCTACTTTGAGCTCAATTTCAAGGTACTTGTCATTGTCATACCAATCAAAATCATCTCTATTTCTGTAATATATCTTCCATTCTATCAAATGAGACCAAGAAAACGAGAATACATCAATAAATACCATAAGAAAATTGACTGCAAAGTCGCTGTTTTAATCGAAAAAAACGGTCAGAGTTTTTTTTTCTCTTATTATGCATGTGTACTGCAGGATTTTTTTTATACTGGGCACACTGACCACACAGACCCATTCTTTCATATGTATGCCTACCAGACGTTTTCTGCTTAAATTGAGGCCGCTAGAATTTGGGCGTACTAGTACGGCACCAACCCCTGCTCGTAAAACGTACTAGTACGGCACCGACCCCCAAAGGGTTAATATTGACGATAACGAGTATATAAGGACTATACTGGAGAGAAAAAGAGAGGTTAAAATACTGGTGAAGCAATGTAAAAAGAGAGCAAATGAGAGAGTGGGTGAGATGTTATCAACAAATTTTGTTCAAAATAAGAAAAAGTTTTGGAGTAAGATTAATAAGATGAGAAAGCCTAGGGAACAAGTGGATTTGATAGTTAAAAATAAGAGAGAAGAGTTATTAAATGGAGAGTTAGATGTAAGGGGAAGATGGAGGGAATATTTTGAGTAATTGTTAAAAGTTGATGAAGATATGGAAGCTGTGATTTCGTGTATAGGGCAGGGAGGAATAACATCTTGCAGGAGTGAAGAAAAGCCAATTGTGAGTGTGGGGAAAGTTCGTGAGGCAGTGGGTAGAATGAAAGGGGGTTGATGGGATAAAGATAGAAATGTTAAAAGCAGGTGGGGATATAGTTTTGGAGTGGTTGGTGCTATTATTTAACCCTTTGAGAGTCGGTCCCGTACTAGTACGTCATTGCAGCCAGGGTCAGTCACGTACTTATACGCCTAAATTCTAGTGCCTTCAAATCTGGTGGAAGAAAGCAGGCAGGCCTACATATGAAAGAATGGGTCTGTGTGGTCAGTGTGCACAGTATAAAAAAATCCTAAAGCACGCAGTGCATAATGAGAAAAAAAACTCCGAACTTTTTGATTAAAACAGCGACTTTCGGGTGTATTTTCTTATGGCATTTGTGGTTGTTTTCTAGTTTTCTTGGTCTCATTCGATAGAATGGAAGATATATTACAGAAATGGTAATGATTTTGATTGGTTTTACGATGACAAGTACCTTGAAACTGAGCGCAAATTAGCGAAAATCTTCGATTTTTGTTGATGTTCAGGAGTAAACAAATCACGCCATGCTTCCAATACACATCAACTGGCATGTCTAATATTCTTGCACAAGTGCACTGATATTATTTATACCGTTTCTACAATGATGCAGTTGTATACATAACAGTAAATCTTCTATTTTTTTGTGAGAATAAAAATTCAAAATGGAAAGCAAAAGTAATGTAAGAGGGGCCTGGAGACGTGACTAATGAACAGAGAAGATGTTATTTTAGTGCCAGGAATGTCTGCCTTGTTTATTCTAGACCCTATTTTGAAATTGGCATCGTTTGAAATTTGTGTGAAATTGGCCAAATTGCCATTTTCTGACCACTATTTTGGGTAGATGCAATTGGTAAATAGGCGGTTTCTTGTACTCAATCGATAGAAGAAATGGAGTTCTAGCGAAATAGCTACAATTTTAGAAGACTGAAACATGGGAATCTGCCGAAAATAGGGCTCAAAGTGGAAGAAATCGCCGATGCGTAAATGTCATCGATACCGCTAAATTTGCGAGAGCATAACTCCGTTAGTTTTCCATCAAATTTCATAATTTTTGTGGCGTTATGATCGGAAAAAGATTCTCTATCATTTCATGAATTTTTTTTTTTTTTCTGAAAATTTTTGGACCCTGAGAACAAGTTCGGGAGAGGGCCTCTCGACCCTCAAAGGGTTAATAAATGTATGCAAGAGGGTAAGGTACCTAGGGATTGGCAGAGAGCGATGTCCTGGCTTTAAGTGAGACAAAGCTGAAGGGGGTAGGAGAGTTTCAGTGGGGAGAAATAAATGGGATTAGGTCAGGGGTTTCAAATAGAGTTAGAGCTAAAGCAGGAGTGGCAATAATGTTGAATAATCAGTTATGGCAGGTAAAGAGGGAATATAAATGTATAAATTCAAGGATTATATGGAGTAAAATAAAGGTTGGATGTGAAAAGTGGGTTATAGTAAGTGTTTATGCACCTGGAGAAGAGAGAAGTGTAGAGGAGAGAGAGAGATTTTGGGAAATGTTGAGTGAGTGTGTGGTGAGTTTTGAACCAAGTGAGAGAGTAATTGTGGTTGGGGATCTTAATGCTAAAGTGGGTAAAAATGTTGTGGAGGGAGTAGTAGGTAAATTTGGGGTGCCAGGGGTAAATGAAAATGGGGAACCATTAATTGAGCTATGTGTAGAAAGAGGTTTGGTAATAAGTAATACATATTTTATGAAAAAGAGGATAAATAAATATACAAGATATGATATAGCACGTAAGGAAAGTAGTTTGTTGGATTATGTATTGATGGATAAAAGGTTGATGGGTATGCTTCAGGATGTACATGTTTATAGAGGGGCAACGGATATATCGGATCATTATTTGGTTGTAGCTACAGTTAGAGTAAAAGGTAGATGGGACAAAAAGAAAATGGAAACAGCAAGTAAGAGAGAGGAAAAAGTGTATAGACTAAGGGAGGAGGAAGTTAGGGTGAGATATAAGCAACTATTGGCAGAAAGGTGGGCTAGTGCAAGTATGAGTAGTGGGGGGTTTGAAGAGAGTTGGGATAGTTTTAAAAATTCAGTATTAGAATGTGGGGCAGAAGTTTGTGGCTATAGGAGGGTGGGTGCAAAAGGAAAGAGGAGTGAGTGGTGGAATGAAGAAGTAAAGGGTGTGATAAAAGAGAAAAAGGTAGATTATGAGAGGTTTTTACAAAACAGAAGTGTTAATAGAAGAGCAGAGTATATGGAGAGTAAAAGAAAGGTGAAGAGAGTGGTGAGAGAGTGCAAAAGAGTGGATGAAAGAATGGGAGAGGCTCTGTCAAGAAATTTTGCTGAAAAAAAGAAAAATTTTTGGAGTGAGATAAACAAGGTAAGAAAGCCTAGGGAACGAATGGATTTGTCTGTTAAAAACAGAGTAGGGGAGTTAGTAGATGGGGAGCTGGAGGTATTGGGTAGATGGCGGGAATATTTTGAGGAACTTTTAAATGTCGATGAAAAAAGGGAGGCGGTAATTTCATGTACTGGCCAGGAGGTACAACATCGTTTAGGAGTGAAGAAGAGCAGGATGTGAGTGTAGGGGAGGTGCGAGAGGCATTACGTAGAATGAAAGGGGTAAAGCAGCTGGAACTGACGGGATCATGACAGAAATGTTAAAAGCAGGGGAGGATATAGTGCTGGGTGGTTGGTATTTTTTTAATAAATGATGAAAGGGAAGAGTATAGGGATTGGCAGAGAGCATGTAGTTCCTTTATATAAGGAAGGGGATAAAAGAGTTGTAAAAATTATAGGGAATAAGTTTACTGAGTATACCAGGTAAAGTGAATGGCAGGTTATTATTGAAAGAATTAGAGGTAAGACAGAGAGTAGGATTGCAGATGAGCAAGGAGGCTTTAGAGTGGGTAGGGATGTGAGATCAAGTGTTTACAGTATAGCATATATGTGAATAGTATTTAGATAAAGGTAGAGACGTTTCATTGCATTTATGGATTTAGAAAAGGCTATGATGAGTGGATAGGGAGCAATGTGGCAAATGTTGCAAGTGTATGGAATAGGTAGTAAGTTACTGAAGGCTGTAAAAAGTTTTTATGAGGATAGTGAGGTTCAGGTTAGGGTGTGTAGGAGAGAGGAGATTACTTCCTGGTAAAAGTAGGTCTTAGACAGGGATGTGTAATGTCACCATGGTTGTTTAATATATTTATAGATGGGGTTGTTAAAGAAGTAAATGCTAGGGTGTTGTGGAGAGAGGTGGGTTTAAATTATGGGAATTAAATGCAAAATGGGAGTTGACACAGTTACTTTTTGCTGATGATACTGTGCTTAAAGAAGATTCTAAAGAAAAGTTGCAAGGTTAGTGGACGAGTTTGGGAGAGTGTTAAGGTAGAAAGTTAAAGTGAACATGATAAAGTAGGTGATGAGGGTATTAAACTATTTAAATAAGAAATTGGATACCATTGAGAGGATTATGGAAGAATAAATGTTTTCAGATATTTGGGAGTTGACATGTCAGCGGAGGGTTTATGAAGGATGAGTTTAGCTATAGAACTGATGAAGAAAAAGGTGGTGGTGCGTTGAGGTATCTTGGGACAAACGTATCCATGGAGGCAAAGAAGGGAATGTACGAAAGTATAGTGGTACCAACACTCTTATATGGGTGTGAAGCATGGGTTGCAAATGCTGCAGCGAGGAGGAGGCTGGAGGCAGTGGAGATGTCCTGTCTAAGGGCAATGTGTGGTGTGGAGAAGGTGTGGAGTTACTAAAAGTATTTGTCAGAGGGCTGAAGAGGGGTTGTTGAGGTGGTTTGGTCATTTAGAGAGAATGGATCAAAGTAGAATGACTTGGAGAGCGTATAAATCTGTAGGGGAAGGAAGGCGGGGTAGGGGTCGTCCTAGAAAAGGTTGGAGGGAGGGGGTAAAGGAGGTTTTGTGGGTGAAGGGCTTGGACTTCCAGCAAGCATGTGTGAGCGTGTTAGATAGGAGTGAATAGAGGCGAATGGTTTTTGGGACATGATGATCTGTTGGAGTGTGAGCAGGTAACATTTTGTGAAGGGATTCAGGGAAACCAGTTAATTGATTTAGTTGGACTTGAGTCCTGGAAATGGGAAGTACAATGCCTGCACTTTAAAGGAGGGGTCTGGGAGAGTGACAGCTGCGAGGGACTATTCTCAGGTGTCGTATCTGAACGCCTCTGCATAGACAGTGATTATGTATGAGTGTGGTGAAAGTGCTGATTGATGATGAAAGTATTTTCTTTTTGGGGATTTTCTTTCTTTTTGGGTCACCCTGCCTTGGTGGGAGACGGCCGACTTATTGAAAAAAAAAAAAAAGGTTTTTGTTTTATTTATGGATTTGGAAAAGGCGTATGACAGGGTGGATAGGGGAACAATGTGGCAGATGTTGCAGGTGTATGGAATAGGAGGTAGGTTACTGAAAGCAGTGAAGAGTTTATACGAGGATAGTGAGGCTCAGGTTAGAGTATGTATGCAAGAGGGAGATTATTCCCCAGTAAAAGTAGGCCTTAGACAAAATGCGTGATGCCACCATGGCTGTTCAATATATTTATAGATGGGGTTGTAAGAGAAGTGAATGTGCGGGTGTTGGCAAGAGGTGTAGGGTTAAAATATAAAGAATCTAACACAAAGTGGGAGTTGTCACAGCTGCTTTTTGCTGATGACACTGTGCTTTTGGGAGATTCTGAAGAGAAGTTGCAGAGTAGGTGGATGAGTTTGGTAGGGTGTGTAAAAGAAGGAAATTGAGAGTGAATATCAGAAAGAGTAAGGTGATGAGGATAACAAAACGATTAGGTGATGAAAGATTGGATGT